>PVIW01003378.1:0-170264 GCA_004026585.1 Noctilio leporinus
TTCCCACCAACAGTGTATGAGGGTTCCCTTTGCCCCGCACAGGATTGGGTTTCTTATCAATCTTCTCTTCTTCTGAATTCTGATCCACTTTTCCTACAGTTTTCTATTTTGATGGGGTTTTTCCCCCATTACTCCCATAGATGTTCCCTGCAGCCATGAGAAGAAAAAGCACTACCAGCCTCTTCATGCTGAGGTTGGTTTGATACTGAGGCTAAGAGAGTGGGTGCTAAGTTCAAATCCAGCTTCTGCCACTTCCTAGCTGAATGCTCTTGAGGAAGTTACTTTGCTTCTCTGGGCCTCAGCTCCTCACCTATGAAAGGTCTAAGAATGGTACCTATCTCCCTGGGTTGTCGTGTGAATTATATATGATCATATATAGCCTAATGCCTGCATACTAAACCAGGGACTGAGTTATTACTATTGTTGCTTATATAGCCCTCAAGCTCCTGGTAGTTCTCTAGAACAGTGGTTGGTAAACGACTGCTACAGGCCAGATCTGGCCTTTGGTCTGTTTTTATGCATGGCCTGTGAGCTAAAAATGGTTTTTATATTTTAAAAGAATTGGGGAAAGAATGAGGAAGAGGAAGAAGAGAAAAGACCATATTTACTATCTAACCTGTTACAGAAGTTTGCCAACCCCTGCTCTAGAAGCCAAAAATGAGGAGCTCATTTTCAGGTTATTGGTACCCCACCGCCACTGCCGATGACCTCTCAAATGAGCCCAGATGTAATGTTCTCATTTAAAAATGAAGAATCAGGCCATACCTGGGTAACTCCCTCGGAGAGTGCTCCTAAGTTCCCCAGATCTGGGTGGTCCCTTCCTCCTGTGAACTTCTCCACTCTTGCCCAGCTCCAGCCCCAAACAGGCATTCAGCTTCCTGCAGACAGGGACCATCTCTTTGACCTCTGCGCCTGAGCAATCCCTAGTAGCGTATTATCCTGAACATACCAGGTGCTCAATAAATGCAGGTGGGCTGGATTGATGCTTTCACACACACTAATAATCTTCCCACTTTCCTGATTCTCCTAATCATTCAAAAATCTCTGTGTGGAGTATGCAGACCACTATTAGGTCCAAATGTTGATTTCTGGGGTCCCAAGGCAGCAGGTCAGTAATAGGTGCTTCACTGGCCTCACGTGAACTCTGGGCCTGACCCCTACAAAACAGCGGACACCCTGAACTGGCTTTCCCCTGGGGCACTGCCATAGCCCAGCCTGCTTCTGAGCATTCTCCGTAGTCACCAGTGGCAAATTAGGAAGGTAGCCCATTGCGGAAGTGGGAGCAGGACAGGGTGGCCCTGAGGGAAAACAACCAAGAGCAATCTGGGTTCCAGGAGGCAGCAAGCCTCCCGAGTTCCCACTTCGGATGGAAGAGCATGGATTGAGGGCTTTCACCAGGGCGGGCACTGAGCTTGCAAACACAGGAAGAAGCCTGATAAAGAAGTTGTTGGTGTACTACAAGGCCCGACAAACTAATAGATCCTATTTTAAGACATGGAGGCCAGCCCGTACATGTCTGGCACTGAACTATACGCATGTCTTATTTCGTTGAATCCTCACAATTGTCCTAAAAAAATATTCATCACCAATTTACATGTGAGGAGGGTGAGCCTCAGAGAAGCCTCTGTCCCACAGTGGTCCAGCTGTTGGAGGCAGAGGCAGGATTTGTGCATAAGACTGTGACCTCAAAACCGGTTCTCAAATCTCCCCTGACAACTCATTGGTGTAGGAGATGCCTTGCCAAGTGCTGCGGAGACCGAGAAAGAAATGGATATCAGGCTCCACCCAGAAACAGGGTACCCTGGGTTATGAAGACAAGATGCTCAGAGATCCACAGGTCAGGGACAGCCCTGTTCCTAGGGAGCCCAGAAAGCTTTTTGGAGGAGATGGGGCTGACCCTTTGCAGGTGGCAAAGAAGGGGGTGAGGAATGCCTAAAGCAGGAACCCAGGCAATATATCCCAAAGCACCGTGATCCTAGGCTGAGCAGACCTGCACTGGAGCCAGCGATGAGCTCACTTCCCCAGGCCAATGCACAGCTATGTTGAGAGCACTTGGCTGAGGGCTAGGGGCTCAGGCTCAGCCCACGTCTGGCTTTGCAACAGCTGATGTCTCAGCCACCGCAGCCCTCCCTAAAGCCTCCCCTCCCTCACCCCTGCCCAGCTGGCTTGACAAAACCACCTGCCTTGCTAGGCATGAAAGGCCTTAGCTCTTGCTCTAACTGGGACACCAGTCTCCTATCAGAAGGGGCAGAGCTCCATGCATGACAGCCCAGACCCATGGCTAAGGACATGTGGTGCTGGCCCAGTGATCCCCTGCTGGGCCTGGGGACTGAAAAGTAAAGTAAAAATAACCCCACAAAAGTCCTCTGCAGAGCAAAGAGGAGAGTGAATTACCTCCCAAGTTTTTTGGAAGCTCTTAACCAATCCAATGGCAGTTGTCATATATTGGCCATCATTATTGGCCATCTTGGAGGTCTTCCAAGCTTTCTGAAATGGGTTTCTTCCCCTTTCCTCAACGGCATCACTCCCACCATTCTTTGTAACAGGGCCTCCTTGAATCTACCTATGCCTCCTGGCCTTCCCTCTGCCCACTGCCCCAGACCTCAAAATATACCTTCCCTTGTCTCATTCCATCGGAGCCTGAGGAATCCCTGGGAATCAAGGGGGATCTTTTCTAATAGATGGGTAGTTCTTTGAGTTAATCTGCTAAACAAACCTATGCTGATAGGTGAGTGAGGCAGGTGGGTTCATGCTTAGTCTCTCACACACAAGGGAAGACACAAGGTCTTACTTTAATATGTGTTTATTAAGCAACTATTTAGTGTGAGGTACTGTAGGGGACTTTGTCAATGTCCCCCAAAGCTCAGGAAGTTACTGGAGAAGGAGATTGGAAAATGCATTCCCTGGACCTAGGTTTCATGTCTGTCTATGATTTTTTTCATGTTTTCATGTGTCAGCCATTAGCCTAACTCCTTCCTGGCCTCAGAGACAGAGTCAAGAGGGTCCAGGAAAAAGACTGGCAGAGGCTGGAGTAAAAAGAGCCCACAGAAACCCAAGCTTTGTATGGGGGACAAAAAAAAAAAAAAAAGGCACAATGTTGAGCTGTGGCTTTGGGACTCATTTCTTTCCAGCATCAACTGCTAAGAGGAGAACGAGGGTTTGGAACATTCTTGGCCCCTAGTTACAGAGCTGGAGGATTGGGGGAGTTTATAAAAAAGTCCACAGAGATTCAGATGAGAGCCTGGGTTGTGTTTTTTGATATTGGGCAACTGCAAATGCGGTAATGACCCTACTTTATTCTCAGTCCAGTGGCCTGTCTGGAAAGCCACATGCTCTAGCGCAGCCTGGGACCTGGAGGGAGAAAACCCTGAATAAGCACACCAGGGCAATGAGAGATTCTTCTTAGCCCTCAGGATGACTGAGCCCGGTGTCACCATCCATGTTCCCTGTCCGTCCTGTTCATCATCCATTTGTTCATTTATCAAGGAGACATTGAGCACCCACTGTGTGCGGGGTGCTTACACAGAGAAGTGGAGATAAGTTGCTATTGACCATTGCTATTATCAGAGTTCAAGTGGTCCAAGCCATGGTGCCCAGGAGAGGGGGTCCACTTCCCTTCTCGCTCTGCTCTAGCCCAGCCTGATATAAGAGTTGGGATTTGGAGGTGGTGGGTGGGAGGGAGAAATATTCATCTGAGGAATTCCTGTGTCCTGATCCCTCCCTTGCTTTCTGCACCCTGAGTTCTCAGGACCTTCCTCCTGCAATGGGGCTTGGTTTTGTGGGCACCTGTGAGCTCACTCTGCTTTCTAGAGTCTTCTCTCCCAAAATGCTGGGCAGAGGTCCAGAACAGACGCTAAATAGATGTAAAAGATGTGTTGGCAGCCCAGAAGGACATTGTGGGCACAAGGCTCCATTGGGACCTTCGTGATGAGTGGTCCTGCTTTCGTATTCCAGAGGGCTCTGGGGCAGATGTGCCTTCCTAAGCAGGAAGGGCCATCAAGGACAGCATGCTGCTAGTTTGCAGAATAAAAGGTTTCTTTCCTTTCCTGCTGTTCCCCTTTTTCAAAAACCATTCTCCTGAAGTGGAAAAGTTTTCTAATTCTTTTCCTAATTCTATAAATAATATGTGCTCTCTACATATATTTTTAAAAATCCAACAACACAAAAAAGTACAAGGAAAATAAAAATCACCTGAGGTCCCACCGTGCTGAGCTGTCATTACTAATAATTTAGTGACTGTCATTTCATTCATCACTGTGTGCATCTACATATAGATTAGTTAGATATAGAGATAGATATCTTAACATAAATGGGATGTCACATGGGTTTAGTCACAGACTTTAACAATCTGTTTTTTGTTTAGGTTGACTTAGTTTGGTTTGGTCTGACCTAGTTTAATGTGGTCTGGTCTGGTCTGGACTTGATTGATTTGGTTGGATTTAGTCTGGTTTGGTCTGTTCTGGGGTGGACTAGTTTAGACTGGTCTGGTCTGGTGTGATTGGGTTTAGTTGTATTTAATATAGTTTGGTTTGGTCTTATCTATCCTGATTTGCCCTGGCCTGGTCTGGTTTAGTTTGGCTTAATCAAATCTAATCTGATCTGGTCTCCTCTGGTTGGATTTGGCCTTCACTGGTCAGTCCTGGTCTGATCTGACCTGATTTTATTTAGTTGGATTTGATTTACCTCCGCATTCTCCCTCTTTGTCACGTATCCTTGAGTATCTTTCCTTATACTCAGTCAGACACAAGGAAGGCAGGAGCATAGTTCTTATCCCAAAAATGGAGACTTTCTTTTACATATTTCTTGCCTTTCTTCTTCACAACACATCCTGGACATCCCTCTGAGTCAGTTAGTACAGATCTGACTCATTCTCTTTAGTGATGGTCCAATATTCCATGGTATGCATGAACCCTATTCACTCAGCCACTTTTCCATGAAGAGGCTGAAGCCTGGTTTCTTGTGTTTGGGCCCTTACTCTGAGAGGAAGAATACAGGAAAAGTTAAGTTAGGCCCCTAGGATAGTTCAGAAGGGCTAGGAAAAGGAAAGAGATGATTCCATTTCTTACTCTCTCCTCTTCTTATTACAAAGGTAATGTTTATTCATTTAACAATATTTAGAGAATATGGATAAGCAAAAAGTGAAAATTAAAGAACCACCCAACCTCCCACCACCCGAAGATTTAAAAGTCACTCAATAGCCTACCACTAGGGCAGCCTGAGCTTAGAGTCAACAGCCAAGTTTCATTTTCTATTCTGGCATGATCTCAGGTAGCAGCTCCATCTTTTTAAAAAAATTAAACTTACTGGGATGACATTGGTTGATAACATTATGCAAGTTTCAGGTGTAGAGCTCTGTAACACATCATCTGCCTATTGCCTATATACTCACCACCCAAAGTCTGGTTTCCCTCCATCACCATGTATTTGATTTCCTTTATCTCATTTGCCTTCCCCATCTCCCTTCTCCTCTGGTAACAACCATATTGTTGCCTGGGTCTATGAGGTTTTTTGTTTGTTTTGTTTGCTCATTTGTTGCTTTCTGTTTTTTAAGAAAGAACAATAAGAACCATTTGTTGAATGATGTGGTAGAGACTCACAGCATGGACAGGCAGAGCATTATGTCAGCTAGACAGAAGCATGTGGCACAGATGCCACCACCTTTATTGTCCCCATCTCTCACTGCAGCTGCATCTAGCAGGCCATACAGTCTCTTCTCATCGCATGCCTCCCCTTGGCTGCGGGACTGGAGCCTTCCTCCCACTTCAGGGTATGAGCTCCTCCTAAACTCACCTGGAGGCTATTAAGTGGACAGGATCAAACCTAGTTTCTGTTTTTTCATTAAATATGTCCTATATCTTTTTGATGAGAAGATACTTGTCAGAATGAGACAGAGTTCACTATTTCCAGTATCATGGGGTCTAAATAATTTCAATGCACTCCAAGAATTAAATTAGACTACACAGCCCCGGCTGTTGTGGCTCAGTTGATTGAGTGCCAACCTGTGAACCGAAAGGTTGCTGGTTTGATTCCCACTCAGGGCACATGCCTGAGTTGCAAGCCAGGTCCCAGTTGGGGGCATGTGAGAGGCAACCACACATTGATATTTCACTCTCTCTCTTTCTCCCTCCCTTCCTGTCTCTCTAAAACAAATAAAATATAAAATCTTTTTTAAAAATTAGACTACGCAGACAGGCTGAACAAAGAAATGTTGAGAGTCATTTCATTCTGCCTGATTCTGCAACTGTCTGTGAGGAATCTCACAGCACTTCTCTGTCCTAATATTTATAAAATACATCTAAAATTTATATAATTATTTCATCATTTGGTAATGTTTTCTTTCCCACAAAACTTGAACTCCTTATTCAGCTTCCATTGCCTAAAGTTAAACATGGAATGGATACTTTCAGTGGTCACTGAACAACTAAAGAAATGAATGAGTAAATGAATGAATGAGCAAGTGACCTCCTGAGCAAGCTAACAGGTAAAAGAAAGCTAAACCCAAAACTAAAACCCATCTTGTGGTTCCAGCCCAGTTCTTATATTCTTATCTTGTACCAAACCCAAACAGCCATTGTCTGTCCTGTTCATCATGCATTTGTTCATTTAACAAGTAGACATTGAGCGCCTACTGTGTGCCGGGTGCTTACACACAGAGAAGTGGAGATGATTTGCTATTGACCATTGCCATTAGCAGAGTTCAAGTGGTCCAAGCCAAGGTGCCCAGGAGAGGGGGTCCACTCCTCTCCTTGCCCTGCTCTAGCACAGCCTGATATGAGAGTCAGGATTTGGAGGTTGGGGGTAGGAGGGAGAAATACCCATTCAAGGACTTCCCGTATCCTGATCCCTTCTTTGATTGTTGCACCGAGATTCTCAGAACCTTTCTGCCACCCCCTCAGCTCCCTTAGGTTCCCACCTGTTAGCCTCAGACTTTGACCTTTTCCTCTCCTTCCCAGGAAGAATCTGAGCCTTCCTATACCCTGTTCACCTGGTTACCTACATACAGCATGGCCTCTCTTTCCACCTGTTTCCATTTCTTAGTACATTCTACTGGTGTTCTGGTTACCCAGTAAGTATCTTATCTCATCTACTAGATTAGCAGCTTCATGGGTTTAGGATCCACATTGAATTCCTCCTTGTATCCCCAGCAGTACCTAGCACAGGGCCTCATAATGGACACTACTTTATCTTTATTGAATGAATGAATGAAGAGTAATGGAAAGGAAAAAAAAAATGTTACCTCGCAAGATAGGGTTAAGAGAACAGAACTATTTCCTCAGCATAAGAAAATAATTAGAATTTTGGGGGAGTGGAGGAGAGAAAAGAGGAAGGAAGGGAGCCAATAAACATGGCAGAAACCCAAGTGCATAGTAATGGCCAAGGGACTAAATCTTTAAGAGCAGGAGAGTTTGATATTTGTGCTTTATAGGGTGAGATGGGACCATCTCTCACTGCATCCTCAATCATCAGTAAAATATGCTGCACTTACAGATGCCTTCTACGAGTCATGTTTTCTGTGGGAAGTCAAATACATGGTGCTGTTTTGCACATCTGGAGGGAAGCCAGAGAGAATAATTGTCAGGAACTGGTCCATCCATAGAATGAATTCAGCAGGAGTTGGCACTCAGAGCCCAATGTGTCATCAAAACTTAAGCTCCCCTTCCTAGCAGACTTTTGGGAAAATTAGGAGTGGGAGGAAAGGAGGAGGAAGTTCCCACCACACACGGAATGAGGTTGAAGCTATTTCATTTTCATCTTAAAGGCCTGGATACTTGATATCTGACACGAATGAATGAATGATAAATTAATTATTGCAAAAATGTTAATGGACTATAGTGACTTAGTGGCTCAGTGTCCCCCCACCCAACAATAACAAAATAACATTTTCAATGACCAATAGTGTCCCACAGCATGGCCTCAGGGTCCATGAGAGAGGTGCTTTTGAGCTGAGGCAGTTATTCAGGGGTTCTTTAAATTTATGGGCCTTGATTCCAAGGACCTTCTCAGCCTTATCTTACCAGATAAGTCTGAAGCCAAAGGTGAGTGGGTAGAAGTGTCTGATCATTGTCACATGCTGCAAACTAACCCAGTGAGAACAGCAGGGAGTTAGGCATTACAATGACCTGATTTCAAATCTCAGTTTATGAGTTTGTGTCCCCTACTACTCTGACTTTCTGCTTTCAGATCTGTCAAACAGTAGAAATGCCACCATGTCCCCCTCTAACACTATGTGTTGGGAGGTACATACCACCAGGCTCTCTGGGAAGCCCAATCAAAGTCCTGGTTTGGTTGTGTGGAGATTATGGACATAGATACACAGGCAACTGACTTCAAGAAGTCATGACAGAGAACAAAGGTCATAAGGTAGGGATCTGAGGAAAACAACAACTCCGAGGGCAGAACAGGCTGAGCTATTTATGGGACAATAAAGCTCCCTCACCTCATAAAACTTAATAACCCCTGAAGAATCTGTGGGGAGGCAGAGACCAGCAGAGTGGCCCACGCCAGGTCAGTGGTGGCTCCAGCCGATCCCAGGTCCTGCCCTGGTGTGCAAGCCTACACCACAGACCACGGCTTGTGTTCACAGGGGTGGCCTTGAGTCAGCAAGAAAAAGCTAAATTGTGTTGTGCTTTGTTTACTAAAGAAGGTATAGGTGAAGCATATTTTAGAAAGGTTTTAATTTAAAATGGTAGTATGGTGAAGTAAGAAGTTCATGCAGACCTGGATCCAAACCCAACTCCATCCTGACCAGGCCACTGAAGTGTGCAAGCAATACCTCCAAGCCTTGGTTTCCTTACACACACGATGCGAATAGCAAGAATGGCTTCCCAGAATTGGTGAGTGGCTTAATGACCTAACCTAGGCTTCAGCCAACACAGATGTTACCCTTCAAAGATAGGTAACTTATAGATCTAAAGCCTGGGGTCACTGGCACAATTCTGGGCAAATGAATTATTGTACCATTGTTATTACTACTGTTGATGCTGCTACTGCTGCTACTACGATCATTGCTACTATTCCATCTCCATGGAGAGACTAAGGAGCCGCCATTGATCATAATGGCAGGAAAGCATTTCTGTTCCAGGCTGAGATGAACTCTCCCTTCACAGGCTTCCTTCTCAATGAAAACACTCTCCCCAGCAGAAGGTCCCCACCCCCTGCCCTTCCCAGGCCTTTGTCCAGATCTCAGCTCATCAGACTTTGCTGTCTTTGTGGGGTTGGTTTTCTGTGATGGAGAAGAGTGCTGCACAGCCTTCAGGCAGACTGGGTTCAAACCCATATCTGGTCTTGGCCAAGATGTTTACCTCTCTGTGCCTCATTTTCCTAATCTGTAAATGGTGGTTAATCAAATGCCTACCTCATAGGGGCAGTATGAAGATGAGATTATATGCAAATTTCTTGAACCGGTGCCTGCAGACATAGTGTCACCAAACATTAGCTTTTGATGATAATGATGATCAGTATATGATAAGTATATATAAGATATCCGTCCTGAAAACATTGAGCCAATGTCAATATAATTAAAATAGTTTGCGCAGCTGATACTTTCAGGATAGACCTTGTATATTTATATGTGT
Source organism: Noctilio leporinus (assembly GCA_004026585.1). Lineage (NCBI taxonomy): Eukaryota > Metazoa > Chordata > Mammalia > Chiroptera > Noctilionidae > Noctilio > Noctilio leporinus. The sequence goes on from PVIW01003378.1 coordinate 9,576, forward strand.
GCATAATATATGTAAATACATGTATATAATATGGCACCTTGTACAAAAGGATACTGGGTGTTTTATAAATGAATGAATGAAAGCAGATGGACTGGGGGAAGCTCTGACTATTTTCATGAATTGCTGACAAGAGAGGCTATGGCATTTCCTTTCAAATGAACAGGCTCCTGGAGGTGGGGAGAGAACTGTAGGGAAGTGGCCACTGAAGCCTTGGCTTCATTTTTCAAGGCTCCCTGTCCTGTGACAACACAGAGGAGGAATTCAGAGGATCAGAGACCCTCACCCAAGGCATTCAGGAAAGGAATTCCATCTGCCATCCTGTGTAAATAAACAACAGAGCAGGGACTAATCCCTTCTCTCCATAGGAAATCGCTGTCCTTGTGTTTTGATTTTGCCCTCTTCTGCCTTTCTAGGATGATAGATCACTAAAATGCGATGTGGCCTCAAAATGCCAAAGGTGCATTTTTTTTCCCTGGACACCTCGGCAGATCTTCACATCCATGGGAACTCGCAGTTCTACAGACACTTAGGTCCCCAGCAAGCCTCCCATCAACTGTCCCCATCAGAGCTAGAGACCTGGGAGCTACAGCCTCATATATAACCCCCCCTCCCTTGTTCAGACGCTGGGAGGAATCTGGGGAGTCTCTCCTGCACCAGTTAAGAGTCAGAGAGACTTGCTGCCACTTGCTGACTGTGAGAAATTGGGTAAATTAGTTAAATTCTGTGGGCCCCCATGTCTATGTCTGTGAAATGGGGACAACACCTCTACCACTTGGACTGTCGTGTGGGTTGTGATAGTCAGGCATGAAGCACTTGGTACATGGTAAAGAAGCCAATGTAGGGCTCTGTCTTTGGCCAGGAAAGGGGTGTATGTACGGCCTTTGGAAAGACCTTCCTCCTGAGTCAGGAGTTCCTGCAGGCTAACGCAAGCTCACAGATTCATTTATAAGTTTGCACGCATCATCGATGCTCTCTCTGCCTTGGTTTCTTCTCTGCAACACGAGGGTAAAAATTATTCAACTTACATCCCAAATTGACAAGAAGGTTAAAAGGTTAACATACTTCGAAAGATCTTAAGAATAGTAAAAATTGTTTAACTTATTTTTTTCTAATAAACCAAGACCAGAACTTCTTTGAATTAAGCAAGATTCTCACTGTGGCCTTTGACTAATCAAAGTAGACTACCTCTCACAGATGAACCTTGAACTGATTCAGAGCCATTCAGAGAAAAGGCTTCCACAGCTCTAATTCTCGCTTCAGCATACATGATTGATATCAGATCTTTTACTGGGAAGAGCTTTTGTAAGAGCAGAAGCCTCTGTGTGCTCAAAATGTGCTCCACAGAGGAACACCAGAGATTCATCCACAGCCTGTGGGCTGGTCTGAACCATAGTTGCTCTAATCCTGGTGTTACGTTGCCCTCTCTCAGGACCAGCTGCCTCCATCATTTACAAATGGAGAAGCTAGACTAGCTATTGTATGATATCTCATTTCAAAAGTGAGTGTTCTTGCTACAAATATCCCAGCAATAGGCTGCTTGGTGTGCCCATTCTACCCAAATCCAGGACAAGTGTTTTTGCTAATCTCTAGCCATCCATCTCTCCAGGCTATACTACAAATAATCAGGGGAGTTAAAAAGCTCCTGGTGGCCATAGCAGCGTGTCCTGAATTGTCCCTCTGAGCAGCCAGATCTCCCTGGCCCACGAGTCACACAACAATTCTTGCCTCTCGTCATCGGGTCCATTCGATGAGCTCAAAGAATGCCCCAGAGCGAGCCAGGAATGTCTTTGTCTGGCTTAGCAAGTGCTTCCCTGTCTGACAGTGGCCGGGCTACAGGGCTGGAAAATTATATTTGTTTCCTTCTGGAAGTGACCACAGAGACCAGGGCCAGGCACCAATGGTTTGACTGCTCTGAGGGAGAGGTGGCCGACCTTGTTTGAGAAACCCAAGTGTCTCCAGAGGCCACATTCTCCTCCAAGGCAAAAGCGAAACCAGAAGGGCCTACTTGGATGAGATTGGGTTTCATTTGGGCCTCCAGTAGACCTTTCCTCAAATGTCCCAGATACCCCCAAGTCTCTGCCACATGGGTGTTGTTGACCTACTTTCCCACTGATGCTCCCTCCTTTCGTTCATTCATTCAGGCACTGAATGTGCACCTGGCCTACGGTGTACCAGGCACTGTGTTCACAGATTGGGATGGGGGAGACTTCTATGGGAGGAACCCAACCAACTTCGTATGCTCCAGTTTCATTTCCCCTGATATGAGGAGGAGAGAGGAGGAAATAGAAATTGCTACTGTGATATTGGCCCCAGAGAAATGCTTTAACTTCCATTGGAAAAGCTTTTCCACAATGCCCTCTTCAGAGGTAAAACAGGTTGACACCTTCTGAAGGGTTTTTATTAAACCCTAAGAGTACAGCCAGGGTGGGGCGTGAGGAATAAAGCTACTTATTCAACTGCTATTTGTTCAACAAATATTTAATGATACAGTACCAGCAATGGGAAAATAGGTGTGAAAGCCCTAACCCCTGATTTTAGGGGGCTTGATAGCCCTGGATGCTGAATTTGTGTTCAGCTGGCTCCCATGGAACAGCACCCCGAACCCCACCCTACCCCTTCCTTCTACCACCAGTCATTTTAATATTCATAATGGAAGCCTAATATAATCTGCTCTGTCATGTGAGCTAGAAGGACCTAAACTCCCACAGGCTAACAATCCACGCTAAGAGGCATGGTTAATTAGTAGTGGTCATAGAAATGAAATGTAATTAATTATATCATTTGAAATTATTCAAATCCACTTCCACCAAAACTACATTCTGGAACTAAGGCACACAACACTTATAGAGTCTTACCTACAAAATAAGCAGTGTTTTTAAACTTTGTGTGTGTGTGTGCATGTGTGTACGTGTGTGATGGAGTTGTGCTCCACACACAGAAGGATTTCTGAGCACATGGCTCATCATTGCAACGACCCACAGTTGTCCATCCACCTGCTGCATGCAGCCTGTTGCCTCGTGGATGAAGCCTCCAATGTGGCCCACAAAGTGTGCAGGGTGTCACATTAGTTTTCTATTGTTGCATGGCAAACCACCCCCAAATGTTGCAACTTAAAACAACAATAGTCATTTTAATATTTCCCATGATTTCTATGGGTTGGGAATTTGGGAACAGCTCAGCTGGAGGTCCTGACTCAGTCTCTCATGAAGCTGCAGTCCAGTGTCAGCTGGGACTGCATCTGAAGATTTGACTGGGGCTCAAGGATCCACATCCAAAGTGACTCACTCACATGACTGGCAAGTTGGTGCTGGTGATTGGCCAGGGGCCTGTTCTCTTCCAGGTGGGCCTAACGGGCATCCTGAGTGTCCTGAAGATAGAGCAGCTGGCTTCCTCCAGAGTGAACAATACAAGAGACCAAAGCTGATGAGGCCATGCCTTTTAGGACCTATCTTTAGTCCTAATCATGATGTTTACAATATTCTAATGGTCACAAAGGCAGCCTGGTTCAATGTGGGAGGGCTTATACTAAAGCTTGAATACCAGGGGGTGTAGCTACCACCAATATTCTCCATCATAAATGCTTCAGGCTAAGCCCTCTGCCCTGCAGCACAGGCAGTAAAACATCCCTGTTCATCAAACCTCTACATACTTGAGTGAAACTGTGAGTAAATGAACACATGTTAGAGAATTTTGTAGCAATGGAATAAATAATACCAAGACTCCACCAAACATCTTTTGGGTTGTTTTCTGAACATTCAGAGGCTTCCTGATTCCACTACTCATAGATAAGTACCATAAATATTTTGGCATATGTCCTTCCAGGTTTGTTACTATGTCCTTCTACTGGCTTCCCTCCTAACATTTAGAAATGTTTATATCTGTCCTATCTTAACAAACTCTTTGCTTATCTTCTTACCTCTCCTATCTCCTTCAAAGCCCAGCTTTTTAAACAACTTGGCTAGACTCCTCACCTCCCAATTGTACCTCATACTAGTTGATCTGGCTTCAGTCTCCACTCTTGCATGAAAATCATCTCTGCCAAAGTCATTGATGACAGTCTTCTTGCTAAATCCATTGGACTATTAAGTCCTTTTTTACCTGACCTCTTTGTACCATCTAATGCTGCTGACTACACATCTCTCTTCTTTGTTTTTCCCTTATTTCTTTGACCACTTCAGTCTCTATTCTTCACTTTTAGTCTCTCTACCCCTTAAAGGTTGGAGTTCCTCAAACCTTTGTCTTAGACCCACTCCTCACTCTACCCATGTTGCCAGGGCAATCTCGTCCATTTCCATGTCTTCATACCAGTGATAAGCTAGTGCTTTTAAAATCTCTGTCTCTAGCTCAGGCGTCTCTCCTGAGCTTCAGACCCATAAACCAATTGTATGATGAATATCTTCAGTCATGTATCTAACTTGATTTGTTGAAAACCAGATTTATCATTTCCCTGAACACACACCATTTCCCTGGTGTTCTTCCATCTCATCTCCCTGTATCTACTCAGTTACCCAAGCCAGAAATCCGGGCATTAATTATCCTTGACACCACCTTGTCCTTCATCTATCACATCCATTGATCACCATGTCCTAGGAATTCTACTTCCGATCCAGCTCTAGGATCCATCCAGTTTTCTCTATCCCTATTGTTAGCTCTCTAATACCATTCACTCTCATTACATCAATAGCTCTTAACTGATCTCCTGATCCCCAGTCTCACCCCATAATTTACTTAACCACTCTTCCTTTGTGGGATGTTTAGGTTTTTTGTACATGCTTATACCTTTTTTTTTTTTTTTAATTTGGTTACTTCTTTGTTACATTGGATGTTTATCTCACAATGTTAATTTATTTGACTCTGAGATAGGCTTTGCAAATAAAGAATCAGGAATAATCCTCTGATCCTCTTCTATACAAACCAAATCTCTCTCCACAGTCCTGTGTGGTTTGGATTCCAGCCTGTTCCTGGGAGTAGACACATCATTCCTCAGCCTGACATTCAAAGCCCTCCATAACCCCATCTGACCACATCCAGCCAGCCTCATTCCCACCCACACACCAGTATTTATCCACTCATGCTTTCATTCTCTTACGCGTCTGGTTGTTCCCTCAACAAGTCTATATTTAGTACTGACTACACATAAGGCATTGTGCTAAGGAATGTACAAGTCTGTATGCTCATGGCATGTTCGACCCCACCTCACAACTTGCTCACCCCCAGCCCACCACCTGAAATGTCCTCCTTCATCCCCTTCCCAATAGCCAAGTGTTCTTCATCCTTTGGTATAAACCTACTTTCACTGACGCTACAGTGATCCCTATGCCTTTCTTAATTCTTCTCTTATTTCAAAATGTACCTGTCCTACCTTGCCTTGCTATGTAATTATTTCTCATATCTATAGCTCTGACTATAGCTATCCCAGCTATATCAATCCTGTCTCCCCATCTACACTTACACCCCTGAAGAATTGAAGCATATTCGACAATTTTCCCTTTCTAAGGCATACTTTAAGTAGTTAATTGTTAATAGCTGGTTTATTAACTAATGAATTATTTTACTTCTCTGAGCCTCAAGCTCTTTGTAGCCAGGACTAGGTAATAATTCCAACATTATAGGGTGGTTGTGAGAATTAAATGTAGTATAGTTGAGAAAAGGCATTATAACGTAACCTGGCTCAAAGAAGGTGCCCAATAAATCTTAGTTCCCCCCATCCATCCCTCCAGTAGCTAATACTGAGCTGAAAACACAGTTAACTACAAAATAATTACTTGCAAAATGAGTGAATGAATAAGTGACGAATGAGTAAATGGATGACAAAGGACTGAAAGAATAAAACAATGCATCTGAACACACCAGCATGGCCTTGTCAGAGGCCTTTCCTTGGCTGGCATGGGAAAGGATTCTGCCAGAGGGAAGACGGTGGAGAAGGTATTTCCTGTTTGGCTCCAAGATCATGAAATGTTGATTAATTGCAAATCAAGTTTGAATCGAGTATTTCTGTGGCTGCCAGTAGTCATTTGTAAGTTTGACTGAGTTCGTGATCTGTCAAGATTCCCAGAAGAAAGTGGCAGGCACATGTTTCTTATAAACTGAAAAGAAAATTTTGGGTAAATTAATTTTCACTGGCATTGGTCTGGCTCCAGGCTCTGTAAGAAATGAGAATATGTTGGTCTCAGAGCCCAAACTATAAATATTTACTCCCACACTGTCACTGGTATTTACAGAAACTCCTTTTTCACTAATGGGCATTCCACTTATTTTGAAAAAGACATTAAACTGTCCCAAATGTACTGAAGGTCATGACATAAAAGGCCTTGGGGGGTGGGACTGAAAGGAGGGGCATCACTCCCGGACGCTGACCATTTGGTTTTCTCGTTCATATACTGTGCTCATAGTGTTAACTTTGCATTCTTTGTGGAGAGCATGACCTTGCAGTCAGCCACAGTCAGCAGTGACAATAACCTCTCAACTCCTATCTTCACCAGAGTAACAGAGGTGACAGAGATTTCTCTAGGATCCTTTGATCCCCTTCTTCATTCTCCATTCTCCTCTCCCTCTTGATTCCTCATAGGCCCCTCCACCACCCCATACGGTGTCTCCTCAGCCACATGGGATGGTCTGGAGGAAGGGGGACCATGATTAGGGGCTGCAGCTTTGGCGTACTGATACTCCAAAAATGTGTAAACAAATGGGAGAAAATTTTTTTACATGGTCACAATTTGGTAAGCCTGGAAGGGACTTCACGGACTAATTAGATTAGGGGTCCCCCCACAGGGTTCATGAAACTCTAAGGGATCTGTCGATAGAATTCAATGAATCCATGCATTTAAATGGAAAAAGAATATATCTTCATTTTCACTACTAACTGAAATTTACCATTTCCTTCAATTATGAATAACAGCTACACACAGTGGTGTTAGTAATATGTGTAAATTTTCACCAAAGGAATCCTTACTCATTTTTATATTTCATTATAACTAGAGAAAAAGTTTCAAAGTATCATTTACTTTTAACATTACTTCAAATTATAATAAAATCATAACATTATAAGCAAAAAAATTACCCGCTATCAGATCTTATTTGATGTGTTATTAAGGAAGTATATCTATTATTATGTCAAGCATTTATTCTTTTTCAGTTATGCTGAAAGCTGTACAATATAATTGGTTTCTCTTTATCCTTCATGTCTTCTTTATGATTTTAAAACATATTTCTGAGAGAGGAATCCATAGGGTTCACCAGATCACCTCAGGAGTCACAGCAGAAAAAGGGATAAGAACTTGCACCTGGCCTCTAGAAGCTCATAGTTTGTTTCTCATACATATTCCAGGATATCTGAGAGGCTAGTGAAGATGCATCAGGGTGCATCAGGAAAGAAGACTTTGATTGATTAGTAATGTCTGTCAAGGGCACCCTATGCAGAAGAGTAGTGAAATGGAATTGCATACTTTGCAGTCTGGGCCAGTGCTACAAGTACGACTTTCTGCAATGATGAGACTGTTCAATCTTCACTGTCCCACATGGTGGTCATTAACCACGCTTGGCTTTTGAACAAATGAAATGTAGCTAGTGCAGCCCTGGCTGATGGCACAGTGGGTAAGGCACCAGCCTACAAACCCAAAGGTCGCTGGTTCAATTCCCAGCCAGGGCACATAACCAGGTTGCAAGCCAGGTCTCCAGCCAGGTCCATAGCTGAGGCAGGTGAAAGGCAACCATACATTGATGTTTCTCTCCCTCTCTGCCTCTCTCCCTTCCCTTCCCTCTAAAAATAATAAATAAATAAATCCTAAAAAAAAAAGAAGGTTTGAAATGTGGCTAGTGCTACTGAAAATTTGAGTCTTTAATCCTATTTAATTTTTATTGACTTACATTTAAATATTAATTTGTGTCCAGTGGTTACCACATTGGACAACAGAGCTCTAAACTAATCCCACCTCTAAAGTACAGCATAGGGAATATAGTCAATAATATTTTAATAACTATGTATGGTACCAGGTGGGTATTGGAATTATTAGGGGGAGCACTCCTAAATTATATAATTGTCTAACCACTATGCTGTACATCTGAAACTAATATAAAATATTATTGAATGTCAATACAAATAAATAAATAAATGAGGTGAATCAATAAAACAATCCCACCATACCCACCCCAGTCACACCTCACCCCACTCCAGCACCTTTCACGGAGGTGGAACCTGGACCCAGAGAGACATGGACTTTGCCAAAGGTCATTGGACCCATTTGTGACAGATCCCCAATCTCTCTGCCACCCAATGGGAGTTTTCTAATTGTCCTTTAGAAAAATGCTAATTCCCTGAATGATGCATAGGTGTGCTATAAAAAAAAGAAATAATCCAAAGTTACATGTGTTCTCTTAGTAAAATAAGATAAGATGCTATCTCTTCATTTTAGCAAGTTTTGATGTAAGCATTTCCTTTCTGTTTTTATTGGATATGTCAGTTTGAAAGGAAAGGGTGGAAGTAGGAATTATTTTGCTTTTCTATTCTGCTCATTTGTTTTGAGAAAATGTTCACAGGTATTCTGGATAAAAACACTGCTGTTCTGCAGTCTCCAAACATTTAAGAAAACTGCTCAGGGCCAGACTGCTTCTGGGGGTGACTCATGCCTGAGGCAGGGTCCCCATTTTGACTCAGTTAGAGACCTAGAGCACACTGAGGGGAGCTCACCCATTGCCGGCTTGTCCGAGGGGCCTCAGTTGATGGAGCATTTGCCCTGGAAAGTCTTGGTCTGAGGAGGGGCTGTTTCTGATGAGGTTATAGGAAGAGAATGCCGGGCTCAGCAGAGGTGGGGGCCTGGACAGCTTCCAGGAATGTGGTCTGGGAAGTGCAGGCCCTGAGAAGAGGGAAAGGAATCCTGCACTTGCCCTGCCATCACACATCTTTGGGGGTCTCAACAAGTTGCTTCATAGTTTCACTCTCCTGCAGGCTCAAGCCCCAGGGGGAAAAAATCAAACAATGGGCTTTTATCCAACCTCCTGCCAACTGACAGGGCTTAACCTTGAGTTAACCTTGACATCTGACCACTGCTAAGGCCTGCCACTATTCAAAACATTCATACACAGCAAAACTACCCAACACACTGATTATAATGTTTTTGAAAGTTTCAGTGGTCTACGAACAATTTTCAGAGACTTCATATTGCAGATCAGCAGGTCCTATCCCAGACACGCTGAGTCAGAAAATTAAAGGATGTGTCCTGGGAATCTAGGTTTTACATAAAACCCCCAACTGATTCTCACAGGCAGCCAGAACTACTGGCCTAAAGGATGACACCCATACCATTAATCCAGTGTTCAAGACCTCTGGGCACTGGCCCTACTCTATGCTGGCGAACAGCATAGTAGGAAACAAATTGTGCAGCTATCATTTATTGGGTGCATGCCAAGGGCCAGGTATCAGACTAAGAACTTTAAATGATTCACCATTTAATCTGCACTTTGGCTATTATTACCATTCTGCAGATAAGGGAGTGGAAGTTTAGCACAATTAAATAATTTTTCCAGAAACACACATGAAGTATAGAAACGGGACTCAGAATGAAGTCTGTCAATTTCCAAAGTCCATGCCCTTGACCTACAGTGACCAACTACCCTCATTTACCAGGCAATAAAGGGCTCCGTAGCACCTGGAAGTTTCTGTGCTAAAACCAGGAAGTCCTGGGCACCCTGAGACAAGTGAGTTACCCTAAACTGACTTGGAGATTTCTGCCTGAAATTGAAGCTAAACTGTACCACTTATGACCATATGACATCAGGCAAGCCTGCCCGTCACAAGCCTCCCATGTTTCCCATCTGAAGCCAGGAATTACCACTTCTATCCGGGAAGGTGGGAGTCAGCATTTACTAAGACAGCACACAAACAACATCCAGTTGTGCACCCAAGACCGCCTGGTGAAGCCCTGCTTTGCGGTACCTGGATTGTGTTCACTTCAGAGCTGGGAAACTCTTGGCCATTATCGCTTCAAATAACTCTCCTCCTTCCCCCCTCCACTCTCATCTTCCGGAACCCCTATCCAGTTAAATATGTATTTTTGTCTCAAGTTCAAATTTCTCAGACGTTCTCTTTCATATTGTAAGAAACATTTCGTGTGTACCCTGGATGAAGCTCTCAGTACTCTTGTCCACGTCGTTCATTCGCCGCTCTTCATCCGCAGCCAGCTCCACCTGACCTTGATGACTGAGCTCATCAACGATGATGCTTTTCATGGACAGGACTTGCAGTTGGGTTTTCTTTATACCCATTTAGTATTGCCTCATATTTGCCTGCTTTTTGTTTTCACAGATGTCTTGAGTTTTCAAGGTTATTTCTCTTTGTATCTCTTTGAAACACTTCTCCCAGTTGTCACTTCTGTTGACCATCTCTCCTGCGGTCCCTTTGCCTTCTGGCTGGGAATGTCAGCATGCAGCTGCCCCCGCGGCAAAAGCTTGCTGTGTTTCACTGTATAATTTTCCCTCCCTCTGTGGTCACCCCTCCCTCCCTCTTTGGCGGTCCTGTTGTCTTCACTCTAATCCAGCAGACCCAGTTCAGAACTAAGACTAATATCAGCGGCTGCAGATGCTTTCTGGGGCTCAGTCTGGCAAGGTGACACATCTGAGCAGAATCCTAGGACCTTGTCCCTGGCTGGCTGTGCCAGCTTCTTCTGCCTCCCTTGGAAAACAGCTCAGAGGAATGGGAGCCTGGGCAGGGGCCACAGCTCTCCTCCAGTCTTTTTTCAGGGCTAGGAAAGCCCTTCCTGGTTCCACACAGGGGACCTGGCTTTTGTCCTTGCCTGACTTGGGGTGCTTTTACTCCCCATTATGTCAAGAACCCCTAGAATGGCCAGTTTTCCCTGCCGGCTTCCTGACTTGGAGCCAAGCTCCCCAACCTTATCTATGCCCTCTTGTGCCTTGTGTCTTATGCTGTTTTTTTGAACCGTGGGATGTTTATCTTGTATCTAAGCATTTCTGCATCTTTTTTGGTTTTCTCTTATTTCTAATCTGTCTTGGCTCAGTATTTAGAGAACAGAAGGGTCCTGAAATGTATCATTTTACAAAGCCATCATGAGATTTATATTTCCCTGAAATTGTGTTTTGAAAGAAAATTAAAACCAAGGAAGATTCAAAGTTCTCATGAAGGACTTTTGTTTTGGTTTGGTTTGGGTTTTTTGCACTTAAAATAATAGCCCTGAGCAACCAAGAGAAAGAAATAGGAAGCTACACTGTGAAACCAGCACCTTTAACTGACTTTTCCAGACCAAGTCAAAGTCACATAGGGGTAGGATGGGGAAAAAATCCCTCTGCCTGGTGCTCCCTCATTTGGGAATCTACTCTTGACTCACTGCATGATCTTGGGTGCCATTTATTTAGCTTCTGGTCTCTCCCTGTCAAATTGAGACCTCTACCAGTTCTGAAAGTCTGTGATTCTCTAACCAAAGCATTGCCCAGTGTCTCCTGATCCTGGAACTCATGAGTGTTTCCTTCTCACCCATTCTCCTCTCTCAAATCACTGGTCAGGCCATCACCACCAGGGCTGCCATTCCAGAAATTACAGAATGCAGCAAGTCTGTTTGGGTTTCACAGTGAGAATTATCACTCAAATGCTACTTATGCTTTTCTTGTTTCTTCTTCCTGTTCCTCTGACACAAACTTAAATTCCTAACTAGTGTTTCAGAAAGTCCCAATTCAGGGGTAAGATGAGTTGTTAAATCAGGCATTCCTGTCTCCATTCCACAGAGGAAGACATTGCACCCCAAAAAGGCTAAGTAACTTGCACAAGGTCACTCAGAAAGTAGAGAAGGCAGGCTTGAATGCAAGTCTGTCCTCAGACAGGGGAACTGCAATAGCCCACAGGGTGTCTATTAGCAATTCCAGCTCCCACTCCAGGTAGTCTATAAATATCCCCCAAATCTTGCCAATTTGAGGTTTTATTAAAATTACACAGTGTGCATTTTGCAAATCAAGTCCAATCTCTCTCTCTATGCACCATCGGTTCACCCTCAGGGCAGTGGTATATAACCTCAGAGCAAAGCCCCTTTGCCAAAGAAAATAGCCCTCAACTTTTTGTTGTTTTCTCGGTTTCATAATGTCCAGCTCAGGGCAAAACTAAGAAGCTGGAAAGTTGTTCACCCTCCCCTTCCTCCCCCCACCTCACCGCACCCTGCCATGCCTCTCTCTCTGCTCTTCTGTCCCTCCAGGGGCCTTGTCATCCTCACCACCTGCTCCTCACTCGAGCAGCTCATGTGGAGAAGGCCTCCGTTAGTATGGCAACAAAAGGTCTCCTTTTTCCCAGGAATCTCCTCCCTATCGAAGAAAGGGCATTCCTTCAGAACACACATGTACACATGCACACAATCATAATGCTCCTTATTTTCATGATTTGGTGATTTACACATGCCCATCATAGAAAAGTACAAAAAAGACAAGGAAATCAAAACCCATAATCCTACCACCCAGACAAATCTCCATTAACTCTTTAGTGTATTTCCTTTCAGTTCTTTGTCTTAGTGTGTGTGTGTGTGTGTGTTTTTATTCTAGGGTCTGTTTCAAGGTTCAAGGCTATGTTACATTGTGCCTGCCAATTTCTGTCCCAGTACCACAGGACTTACATTATTATTGTTTTATAATAAACTTAATCCTGATGGCTCAAATGCTCCATCATCACTTTGTTTCAACATATTGAAAATTATTCTCAACTATTTTTCTTTTTCTTGGTGAATTTTAGATTAATTGTGATAAACAACTAAGTAAGCCCATTGCTTTGTGGATTGAAAGTTTATTAAGTTTATAAATTGATTGGGTAAAATTGGCATCTTACAATACTCAAATTTTCCATCCAGAAATATTAATTACGGTAACTTATACAGTCAGACCTTTTTAAATGTTTTTCATTAAAGTAAAAAGATTTCCTTCAGATGAGTCCTAAGCATTCTTGTTGAGGTTTTTATATATTTTTCATTTTTCTATTGGAAAGAGGAACCTTTTTTCCCTAAGTGCTTTTAATTTGAATTATTGATTTAGAAAATGTATCCTGTATCTAGCTGTTACATTACTTTCTCTGAATAATTCTTCTACTTTTTCAATTGATTCTTTCCTTTTCCTAAGCAGATAATTATATCACCTGCAAATAATAATTTTATTCTTTCCTTTATATGTGTAATTTTATATAACTTACAGTCATGTCAAATAATAAAAGTAAAATTAGTGATCTTGTCTCAATTTACTATGGGTAGGATTTTTTGGGATTTTTAAAAAAACACTTTATTCATTATTTTTAGATAGGGGAAGGGAGGGAGGAAGAAAGGGAAAGAAACATCAGTGTATGGTTGCCTTTCACCTGCCTCCAGCTATGGACCTGGCTGGAGACCTGGCTTACAACCTGGGTATGTGCCCTGACTGGGAATCGAACCAGCAACACTTGAGTTTGCAGGCCAGTGCTCAATCCACTGAGCCACCCCAGCCAGGGACTATGGGTAGTTATTATCCCCACTGAGGAACTATTTTTCTAATCCTAGTTTTTAGATATTTTAATCAGGAAGGGATATTGAAATTTACCAGGTACATTTTATTATCTGTTGAGATTATTGTATTTTTTAAATTACTGCACCTGTTGATTTTAGAAATGACCTTCATAATTTCCCAATACTAAAATATCTTCATATTATGGAATCAAATCTATCTTTTCCTGGTGAAATCTTTTAATGTAGTAATGAATTTGATTCATTAGTGTTATATTTAGGATTTTCACAACTGCTATACACACAGTTGAGATTAGTTGACAGCAGCATGCCCCAACATGTATGGAACACTATTGCTATGGGCTATGCCAGCAGGAAAAGTGAAGGGAGGGAGAGAGAGGGGAGGAAACCTCTGTGTTAAAACTGGTTTGGGAAATGCTACAGAGCCCTCCTGGAGAATCCCAAGATATATTCCCTCCATAAAGATTCTGAGACAAGCTAAAGTTGCTTTTTTTTTTTTTTTTTTTTTTAAGAAAAAAAAAAACTAAATTTGTGCTTAAATTTGTATAATCCAGCATTCCCCAAAAGGATTGCCCATAGAGCCCCTATTTTACATAATTCCTGTCAACATTTTACAGAGCTCACGGCTGAGGCACACACTTTGGAAATACCATCTTTGTCAGTCTGGGTATCAGAATCATACTGGTTTCACCAGAAAACCTCTCCCTTCTCTGAAGTTTGAAAGGCTTATAATCAATTATGCTCTATTGCTGGTACCATACACAGTAAGATATTATTTTCTGTAGCCATCTGCCAATCAAAATGTTTGCCTTTCAGTTTTGTTGTTCTGAGGTACAGTCTCACTCCACTGGACCCTCTGGGATCTCAAGGATGCAGAAAAACTCTGGACCTTCAGATAGGTCCATTTTGGAGTTGTCTTTCTTTAATCTTTCTACCATACTTCAGTGTGCCTTCCTCAGTCTTCTCCCATTTCACGGGACTCTGTGGCCTTGGCCCTGCACCTGTGATGTCTTCATTCCAAAGCAGCCTGACTCTTCAACTCAAAGGACGTTTGTGGGGCCCAGGTGACTTTTCTGTCATCCTTTACCTGGCATTCTAAAATCATCTCCTCCCAACTCCAAAATCTCACTTTTTCTATAATCCCAAATATGTAGTTACTCAAGACTCAGAAACGCAGCACTGATATTTTCTGAGTTGCAGAAGCAAAACTCTTCTAGGCACTGTGGGGGATATACTGATTTACCTTCAGCCTCCACCCTAAAGAAGCTCTAGTTCTCACACACTAGATAAATACATATCAAATCTTTGCAGTAAAATTTTTAGCCCAGTGCTTGGCAGAGGAATTGCTCAGTAACCACTGACTAACGTCACATTGAAACTAGATTGACACATGCTATAATAATAAGGTTATGTGTACAGTGAGTGGTTAATACTCTGAAGAATTCACAGAAGAGTGACATTTGAATGAGTTTTTTAAAGGAATAGGACCTCATGCTTTAGAACAAGGGGGCAGTGCAGCAATCAACTTTCACAAAGTTCTTTCAGAAACCAACTCCCCTTGCTCTTTGTAACACTGAGATAGACTTGTGGTTGCTAAATCCACTTTACCATTGAGGAAGCTAAGGGCCGCTTGCAGCAATGAGCTTGATTCAAAAGGTTTTAGGAAAAGATAAGTACCTATCTTAGCACTCTGCTACCAAAGTCATTTTTCTTTTTTTGTAATTTTTTAAATTCTATTTTTAAAATTATTTTGTTGTTGTATTACATTTATCCCATCCCCCCCCCCTTCTCTCTCCTGCCCCATCCTCCCTATCCCCCTCCCACAGTCAATCCCACATGTTTCCATGAGTCATTTATACTAGTTCCTGGACTAAACTGTTCCCCTTCTTTGACCCTTTCTCCCCTACCTCCTCCCCTGTGCACACTGAAAGTCTGTTCCTTGTTTCCATGCTTGTGGTTCTATTTTGCTTATTTGTTTGTTTTGTTCATTAGTCTCCTGATCGAGTGAGATTATATGGTATTTGTCTTTCACTGACTGTCTTATTTCACTAAGCATAATACTCTCCAGTTCCGTCCATGTTGTTGCAAAGTAGGAGTTCCTTCTTTCTTTCTGCTGTGTAGTATTCCATTGTGTAAATGTACCATAGTTTTTTGATCTATTCATCTACTGATGGGCACTTACTTGGCTATTGTAAATATGGCTGCTATGAACATAGGGGTGTATAGGTTCTTCTGATTGGTGTTTCAGGGTTCTTTGGATATAATCCTAGCAGTGGAATCACTGAGTCAAAAAGCAGTTTCATTTTTAGCTTTTTGAGGAAATTCCATACATTTTCCATAGTGGCTGCACCAGTCTGCATTCCCACCAACAAGGCACCAGGGTTCCCTTTTCTCCACATCCTCACCAGCACTTGTTGTTTGTTGATTTGTTAATGATGGCCAATCTGAGAGGTGTGAGCTGGTATCTTATTGTGGTTTTAATTTGCATCTCTCTGACGGCTAGTGATATTGAGCATTCTTTCATAAGTGTATGGGCCCTTTGTATATCTTCCTCAGAGAGGTATCTGTTCAGATCCTTTGTCTATTTTTTAATTGAGCTGTCTATCTCCCTGGTGTTGAGTCATATAAGTTCTTTATATACTGTTTTGGAGATCAAACCCTTGTCTGAGTCATCATTGGCAAATATGTTTTCCCATACAGTTGGTTCCCTTTGAATTTTGCTGATACTTTAGCCGAGCAGAAAGTTTTCAGTTTTATGTAGTCCCATTTGTTTATTTGTTCCTTTATTTTCTTTGCCCTTGGAGAAGTATCAGTGAAAATATTGCTGTGTGGGATATCTAAAATTTTACTGCCTACATTTTCCTCTAGAAATTTTATGGTGGCACAGCTTATGTTTAAGTCCTTTATCCATCTTGAGTTTATTCTGGTGTATGGGGTAAGTTAGTGGTCTAGCTTTATTTTTTTGCACGTCTCTGTCCAGTTCTCCCAACACCACTTGTTGAAGAGGCTATTTTCACTCCATTTTAGGACTTTGCCAAAGTCATTCTTATAAGGTGCGAAAGTCAAACAAACAAACAACAAACAAAATAAAAACAAGGCAGGTATAGATGTGGTCCTGACCACATGGAGTTTATAGCCAGATTCACAGAACTTTAGGGCTGCCAATTCTCCTTAGAGCTCTTTAGCTCAGCAATGAGTGAGACAGCTAAAGAAAATTGCTTTTCTCACAGAGAAAATGATGCACCAGCCAGAGTGGAGACCTGCAGATGCTTTCAAGGTGGTGGGGCTCCACACTGGGCCACATCAAACCACCTGAGGAGCCACAAAAAATACTGATGCCATCCTGTCCCAGACCACTGACATCAAAATAGGGGTTTTGGTGGGAGGGGAAAGTCATGGGTACTTTTTTCAAAAAGTATCCTACCTGATTTTATCATGCAGCCAAATTTGTAAACCAATGAGTATTCCAATAGAAAGTTTGAGGATGTATAGAAAACAGAAACACAGTTGTGAAGTTCTAATTCTGTTTCTTTGCCTCTTCTTCTCCTGCCTCCCTTCCTCTATCTCTGAGACTCCCTTTTCCTGGTCCCATTCTCTGAGCACCCACACCTGGACTGAGATGTCCTGGGTTTGTCACCTCCAAGGACTTGACTTCTTAATCCCAGACCCCAAGGTTGTATTTAGAAAGGGTCTTCAAGGGGTTACTTAATGGTGACAAAAAAGGCACAGAGAGAGCCAAGGCCTTTACAGACACTGTACAGTGACATCACAGCAATAGCTACCCGCTGGGCTGAGTGTTTGGAAGTAGGCCAGCTCTCACTGATGGGACCACCCTCTGTCTCCCCTTATTGCCTCAAAACTCCCAGGACAGATTCCTATCTTGCTTCTTGTCTATGGCCAGAGTGGTCCCAGGTGCACAGCCCAAGGGAGAATGGGCCCTGGAGCAGAGTGGGTGCCAACCCACCTAGGGACCTCATTCACCCCTCAACATCATCCTCATCCCTACCCCAAACTTGAGCATTTTCTCAGGGTCTCAGAGAAGGAAAAGCAGTGCCTACAGCCCCTGGAAACTCTGCCCAGACCCATGGTATTCTAGGCCTTTGTGGAGGTCAGCCTTCCCTGTCCCAAGTTCTTATCTTTCCTAGGGAAGAGATGATTCTTTCCAGCCAGCAGCACCTGGAACATGTTCTAGAAATCACCTGGACTCACTAGAAGACATGAGAGTAGGTGGACAGAGGCACTGGCTGGAGGTCCCAGAGCAATGCAGTCCAGCTAACCCAATGCCACCTGAATAAGCCACAGAGAGTGAGGTGTTAGGGCAAAGGAAGCCAGCTGTAGGCTGTCATCCTAATGGTTGGTTATTGGTTGGTATCTGATTTATAGATTTCCATAAGCGGTTTATTGCACTGTAGCCTTAGGTCAATGGTATAATGTGATAAGGGACCCCAGATGAAACCCTGAAATCTAAGGCTGTGAATGCACAGCCTTAGATTGTAGATTCCCGGCCATCAGCCAGATGGTGGTGGGAATCCCCCCTACACTCCGACTATTGATCCTTCTCAGCCTCATTTCTTGAACTGCAGAACCAAAAGAGCACGCTGACCTCAGAGCTGCTCTTCTGGGACATTCTAAAAGTGACTGAGTTATTGAAGGCAGAGACCAGGCTGTCTCTGGCTGAAGAGGTTGATGAATCAAACATTCCTATAACATCTGGCACCAATTTCCCCTTTCAATGAACATTTACTCATCACTATAGCAAACAACATATGCCTGCTTCAGTTATGCTAACTTCTGAGTATCAGAGAGTAAGAGTATAAACTTCGGGTTTGACAGCTTAGACTTTTATCCCAGCTCTCTACTTCCCAGCTGCGTAAGTAACCTCACTTCTCTGTGCTTAGGTGTCCTCATCTGTTAAGAGGGGGTCATAATAGTACCCACCTCACAGGGCTGCTAGCTAATATATACAAATGGCTTAAAATTGTACCGAGCACATTGTAAGTGCTCAATACATTTTTACTTATAAGATTATAATTACTACATGCATTCTCACATAAGGAGCTCATAGAAGCTTATTGGACTGACTTATTTGGCACCTGGACGCTAACATACTATCTAACTTGCGTGATGAATTTTTTAACTACCGAAGACCCTTGTTAAAAATGCAGATTCTAGGCCCCTGCCCTGAAGATTCTGACTCAGTACAGGCATACCTTGGAGCTATGCAGGTTCAGGTCTAGACCACCATAATAGAGTAAGTATCATAATAAAGCAAGTCCTACAAAATCTTTTCGCTAGTAGAAGATCTTGCCTTCAATCTGTAAAAAATGCAGCATCTGTGGAGCATAAGAAAGTGAAGCTCACCCTAGCTCGTAGCACAGTGGATAAGGCCCCGGCCTGTGAACCCAAAGGTCGCAGGTTCAATTCCCCAACCAGGGCACATAACCAGGTTGCAAGCCAGGTCTCCAGCCAGGTCCGTGGCTGAAGGCAGGTGAAAGGCAACCATACATTGATGTCTCTCTCCCTCTCTGCCTCCCTCCCTTCTCTTCCCTCTAAAAATAATAAATAAAATCTTAAAGAAAGAAAGAAAGAATGGAAGCTCAATAAAATGAGGCGTGCCTACGGGTCTAAAATGGAGCCCTGGAGCCGGTTAACAAATGGCCCAGGTGACCCTAAGCAGGGGTGATCCCAGTGGAACTAAAAGGCACAAACCCCACCTCTGCCAGTTAAGCTGAAAAGCCATGGAGGTGAAGGCTGCTGGGCTGGAGCTTCGGGAAAGCTCACATTGTCCCCCCATCCCACTTAATCAGGGGAGCCTTCCTCAGAGTGCTGGGAGTGGATTTCCAAAGGAACTGGAACTAATAGAGACCTGGGCTCACAGACAGGAGGTGAGTAAGTTGTTGCAGGACTGGAGACAGCAGGGGAGGATGTGGTCAGGGAAGGGTTAGTGAGGGGTACCCGCAGGTCACACATGGCCCAAGCCTGGCACTTCATTGAGAATCACACTCATTCAGAGTCCTGGGCTGCATGTGTCTGACCAGTCTCTCCAGGATTCTAGACGACCTTCTCTATAATCAGGTTCCCATAACCTACAGGTCCATTTTTCCCAGAAATTCTGATTCAGTATTGAATCATATGTTTATTGATTCAACCACACCTCCTGAGCTTTGGAAGTTAAGTATGAGCCTATGATAAAAAGTTTCTCTCAGTGTGTGATAAATTCTCTCTCTTAGCCCAAAGCTTGGTGTCAAACGGGAAGGACATGTGAACAGATATTAGCAATGCAACATGGAAAGTGTGTGCTAATGCTATGCACAAAGGGCCATGGGACCTCAGAGGGCAAGAGAGCCCTCCTGGGGAGGGGAAGTGCTGCAGTCTTCAAAGGCTTGCTCTTAAAGAATGAGGAAGTGCAATCAGACTGCCAATGCAAGAAATGGTATTCTAATTTATAAAAAGAAAAATTAATTGGAGGAAAGACACCAAGGTTTAGAAGGGCACAGGTGTGGCCAGAATGCAGAGGGCTGGGCATGGGACTGGGAAGGTAGGTGGGTCTGGCTCTCAAAGGTCCATGGGTTCCTTGAAAGGAGTCTGGACTTCATCCTGCGGGTGATAGAAACCACCAGAGGACTTGGTGAATTGGTTGTATTAACCAAAAGAAGAGCAAAAGGGCCAGGGGTAAATAGTCTGAATTTGATTTGAAACAACTCAAGTATGAGACACCAGTAGGACCCCTATAGGGAGACAGACAGCAAGAGGCCCAGGCTAGAAGTGGGGACTGGGATCCTTTCCATGAAGGTGCAAGTTGGTGCCAGGGCAGAAGAGGGAACCTCCCTCCTTCCCCAGGGAGAGCAGCGGAGGCAAGAAAGCCACAGGATGGCTTCTGTCACCAACAAGGCTCCTCACTTCCCTGAAAACTCCAACTTCTCACTCACCTGCGAACAGGAGGAAGCACTCGCTAATTGAGTTTTCAGCGGGACTTGCTTGACCCACTCCAGTTCTGGCCTGGTCTCTCCCTGAGGCCAGATCAGACCGGGGTGGTAACTATTGAACAGTCACCTCTGAATAGAGTATAACCTCGTAGTCATTTTGTAACTTCCTGAATGTGTCTTCAAGGCATTAAAGAGCAACAACCAGGGACTACCTGCCTTGAGGTTGCTATAAAGGAAAGAGGAAATTACCGCCATTATCCCAAGAGCTGGGCAGGTGGGGGCAGGGCAATCTGAAATTGCCCTTCGCTCTTCCCTGGCCCAAGATTTCTCCACCTACTTGTCATGATTCTTTAAATTACCCACCCACCCCCTGCACCTGCGTCACATTTACAACCCAGGAGAAGTTGGTAGGGCTGTGTTGTTACCCTGGGTTGGTAAGTCACAGCTTTTCATTGGTGCTCCAGCTCTCTGCCCCTTACACATGCCTCATTACCTGCGCCCTCTGTTTAGATAACTGCAACAGTTTTCTGATGGCCAAGTGGTGACTATTTCTGATTGCTAGCAGAACATTTATGCTTGAGATAATGTATCTTTATAATTAAGAAGGAATTCTGAATTTGAGTGACTGAGTTTGGAACCCAGTTCCACCTTACTACCTATTAGACCTTAACCTTTCTTTACCTCACGGTCTTTATCTGTAAAATGAGAATAGGAAAGTATTTAACCTCATAGGGCTGTAGTGAGGTTGAAAATGATTTGTGTACACAAATCTCTACAGTAGTGCCTGGCACGCAGTAAGCACACAATAAAAACCAGCTATCAGTATCTTCTTTCAGAAGTCCTGCTCTCACTTCAAACTCTTATGTCCAAAACGAGGAACTGCGTCCTCAGTTCCCTGGTTCCTCCATTAAGATGCTCTGGAGGCTCCAATTTAACAAAGAAATGAGGCCTAGGATGGTGAAGTGACTGGCTCAAGGTCACACAGCAAGCCAAAGGGAAAGCTGGGGCTCAGGACCCCTGGTCACTCCCCACATGTCTCCTTATACCAGCCAGCTACCCTGCAGGAAACTTCAGGCACCTGCAAAGAGCCCCTGAAAAACAGTTTAGGCTCAGCACCAAAATCACCTGGACCACTCTTCAAAAATGTAGATTCCTGGGATCCCCTATTGGATTCTGATTCAGTAAGTCTAGAGTGGGGCCCCAATTAGCATTCTAACAAGCACACCTGCTCCCCTTTCCATAAGCAGGTGATTCTGGTTCAGATAGTCCACACTTTGAAAAATGCCTCTTAGGAGCCAGCCTTCCTTAGGTGGCTGCACTGGAGATGAACCCAGTAGGCCACTGGCTGGCCCTGGCTGCTTTCTGTAACGCACTGCAGTTACAGGGCGTGGCTGCAGACCCTGCATGGTATTTCAAGAATTTGGTCACATTCTTTCATACTCTCATCCTGAAAGGGAACACCACTCTCTCAAACAAAGATGCACCTGTACCCCTGCAAAATGAGCAGGGGGAATTCAACACCAGGATTAGCATTCCACTGGGAACTCAAGGACTTGTGGGTAATCTCATTCATTACACCGGCCTCCTCCATGGGTGACCTCATCAAAGGCTCACTGCATGTTAACATTGCCTCAGAAGCTTTTGTCCTTGCTTGCCTACAACAAAGACTCTGTGGCCTCCCACTAATCTGGGTCCTCCAACCCCTTTCAGAGGAAGGAATCAAAGCGGAGCAAACTGTTTGAAGAAAGCAAATATTTGAAGAATGATGTCTAGAGATAGTGGCAAGAACTCCAGGACTTTATGTCTGGCTTGTAAGGGGCTCTGGCTGTAGATACCTACCTGCTGGGAAAAGAGAAGGCATTCCAGAAGACAGAAAGTGGTCAGCTCTAAGATGTCATTTCAAAAAAGGTGACAGAGTCTTCCAGCTTGCGGAGGATTTTATTTTGGAGGGTTTTACTTCTCCGCTTTTGACCTTCTCTAGGTCAGAACTAGTACCCACGCCTGGCTCCTTTCATTTTCATTTCTGAGTTATCACTGGGACACAGAGATAACAAGGTCTGCTGGTCAGAGTACAGCCGTAGAGACTAAGAAGTGCTGAGTGATAACTGGCCTCCAGCACTCGGAAGTGGGCCTCTGCCAGCAGCGTGGCCTGCACTGGGTAGTGCATGGCCTTCAGGATCACCCAGAATGGGTTCCAGGCCCAGTTCCACTGGTCACTGGCTATGGGACCTTAGGTAGGTCACTTAATTCTCTGAGTCTCAGTGTCCCTGTCTAAAAATTATGGGGTTACTCCTATTAAATTTACAGGGCTTTGTGCTCATCAAAAGACATACTGAAGGTCAGGCATAATGCTCATCATAAGGTAGTAAGTAGTTGTTTTCTCTATTTTCTTCTTGGCAAATAGAGATGGGAAGTGATTGTGCTGTTGCTCAACTAAAGAACAGAAAACACATCACTTGCAAGCTAGCAAAAGAGGAAATATTTTAAAAGGATATTTGAACCAAGGACAAAACAGGTAGTAATTGGGAAAAGTCAGTCAAATATATCCATAATCACAAAAATGTAAACAGATTAAACTCGCCTGCTAAAGGACAAATTTTAGGTTGGATATAATTTTCTTTCCATCCATTTACTCATTCAAGAGATAATGATTGAGCATCTACTATGTTCTAGGCACTGGAATTTAGCTAAAAGTTATTCACAAAAGACATTTCTAAAACCAAAGGCAGAAAAAAGCTGAAAGTGAAAGATTAGGAAAAAATATACCAGGTACGCATTAACTAAAAGAAAGCTGATTTAGCAATATTGATTTGAAACAAAATAGGTCTTAAGACAGAAACTTGGCAATAAAGAAGGTCTTGATATAGGGAACAGTTTACAAAAAAACAACAAAAAACAATAAAACATACCTATTCTGACCCTGTATGTATCTCACAACACAGCCTCAAAATACATAAAGCAAAAATGGACAATGGGGGTAGTGACAATCTACAATTATAGTGGTAGATTTTAATCACTTTCAGAACATAGTCAAACACAAAAATTGTGAAAGATAGATTTGAATCACAGTTTTTTATATACTCTTGCATCTTCTAAGTAAAAATATAGCTTTTCAAGTACATACTTATAGCAATTTCCTAGGCTACAAAGGAAATATTAAAAGGCACTAAAATTGGTAATATACTGGCCACATTCTCTGATGTCACTGCAACAAAGCTGTAGGTCAATAGCTAAAACATTCCTACACAAAACATAGGTGTTAAGAAAATTACTAAACATACTTCTAAATAATTAATGGGGAAAAGAAACAACAATCATAATTATAAATTATGATGATAATTTACTATAATTATATTTTTATATTTTTATTTAATATGTTTTGTTTAATAATTATATAATTAAATTAGAAATCATAAAATCTTTTATAACTGAATGACAAAATATTATATAGGAAAGAAAACATTAAAATGGTTACTTCCTCCCTAGACAGGTGACATGGTTGGAGCATTATGCAATGCACCAAAAAGATAGAAGGTTCAATTCCCAGTTGGGGCTCGTACCTAGGTTTGGGGTTTGATCCTCCGTCCAGGTGCATCCAGGAGGCAACAGAGCCCTCTCTCCCTCTCTCTCTCTCTCTTTCTCCCATCCTATCTCTCTAAAATCAATAAAAAGACATCCTTGGGTGAGGATTAAGTGTGTGTGTGTGTGTACTTCCCCATGGACATCTCCATCCCCATAGCGTAGGGGCATCCCAAGAGACTGGGGCTAAAGAAAGCAGGTGGAAACCCTGCAAACTATAGCAAGCGGACAGAAAGAGGTGTTCTAGCAGTGCTGGACAGTTATTTCTCAAATACCTGTTCTCCTCCCTGCTTTGGCTTATGCTATTGTCTGTCTCTAGAATGCCCTTCTCCTCCTGCATATCCCCCAATCTGTCTCTCCACCCCTACCTCATTTGGTGAACTCCTTTCCATCCTTAAAGACTCAGTTCATTGTCATTGTCCTTTGTGATTGACTCAGCTTACCCTTGGCTCCCCACAATTTCTCTTTCCTAGGGCACTTTAAGTAATTACCAGTGTACACGTTTCTCCTTCACTAGCTATAAACTCTAAACAGTAAGGGCTATATCCTTGTCATATTCACCTATGCAGAGCCACACATAGTAGGCGCTCAGTAAGTCTTTGTTGAGGGACCTTTGGGATTTTCATTCCTACCTTATGTCTATAATTAGCTGGAGCATTTCCCATGGAGTCTGCCTGCCATGGCTGGTTTGCAGAGGCATTCCACAAGGGCTCCCACCCTTTCTGTGCCAGAGAGAGCCAGGTAATGGCCTTCGCTGAAACCACCACTAAAATGCAATGCCACCCTGAAGGAGATCACTTTAGGTCAGAGCCCAGGGTTTTCAGCAGGTTTCATTGCCAGTCTGCCCACTGGAAGTCTGCTTATTTGAATGCTTGACCTGAATCCTGCCTAGAAATTGGTATTCACTGGCCTTTGCAGAAAGAAGTATGATTTCCCCCTGGGCAAGAAAAAAAAAAATGTATTAAAGACTCATTTATTTTCCTGGGGAGCCATTTGCCTAACTGGACCTGAATCCGAAAATGCAAATTCTTCCTTGGGAGTGAGTTTAGGAGCTGATGTTGCAACATCATTCAGGATCATTTGAGAGCAATTCTTTCGTTATTACTACTGTCATCATTATTTCAACCTAGCAGTTAGGTTAGTATCATTAAGTCAGTATTTTCAACAAATTGTTATGGCATGAAGGAGTGTGTGTGTGTGGGGGGGTGATTATAGCTGTCATCATTTCTGTCCTATTTTAGGGCTTAATAATTTAACCACAATGTATGTGCCCCAGGCTGAATCTTGATGAGAGAGTTAACTAGGGAAAAAGAGGGATTCCTCACCATACTTTACCCTATTAATATGAAGGTATTCATCATGCCTGCTTAATCAGGTATAGCCTAATGAGGCCCTAGTACATCACAGGTGTATACATCAACACCTCGGCACCTGGCTCTCCCCATGGCTGAGCATTGGTGGCAGTCCAAGAAAGGCTAAGAGGAACCTAACTCAAGCAAGTACGGACAGCATCTGTGGATTGCATCCCCCAGGAGCCACTGCTTGATTTGTTAATATACCTGATGCTTTAACTGAACTGGTAAGGCAGGAGAGAGGGCAAGCAGCGTTAGATTCCTTCCATGGAGAGTCAGGGCAGAGTTAATGAAAGAGTTGGGGTGTTGGACTCAGCCAGACCAGAGCATGAATCTTAGCTGTGTGACCTTGCATAAGTTACTTAACCTCTCTGAGTCTGTTTCCTCATCCACAAAATGGGAGCTGTAACCCTTTCTCCTAGGGTGATTATGAGCATTAAATGGGATAAAATTCATATAACATTGTCACTAGCTGCACATGCATTATAGTCACTCAGAAAAGAGTAGGTATTCTGTTGTGGTGGTTAGTCTGTTCTTATTAACCCTGTTCTCTCAATGCTTGTCCTCTAGCTCCCGGAGTAACCCACAGTGCCTGCCTCTAGGCTCTCATATTGCTGACCAGAGCCTTCAGAACCTTGATAGCCAGGGGGTGTCCTGCAGACATCCAAGAGGAGGCACCCCATCCCTGGAGGATCCCTCCACTTCTCCCCTTGGCCCTGGGTGGTAATTTGAGATGTCCGGCTGGGCATTTCTCTTACAAGACAATGTGTTTCAATCACTACCAGGGCAGCGGCAGTGCAGGCTGGGACCGAGGCTCAGGGACTGTGTTTGGGTCTCCCTTTCCTAGGGACTCCCTAGCAATCTATAATATTCCCTAGTAGGCACTCACCGGACACATGTCCCTACATGCACACTGTGTGCACATGTTCACACACACACATGCACATTCACGTACACACACACATCCCATTACGCCTCATCATCTTTTTGGAGACTTTGGTTCTGACTGAATGATTTGGGGCCATCACAGCAATAGCACTACCTCTGCCCAGAGAGTGGATAGAAAAGATGTATAAAAAATCTTTTCAGCAGTTACCTTTTAAACCTACTTTTTAAAATGTGGAAGTAATAAAGAGGTGGAAAGGAGAGGGAAAACACGACAGTGCCACCCTCCAAAACCCTTTGCTAACATGTAGCAGTATCTATTGCAAGTATTTCTATTATGCATATTTGATTTTCTATAGTAATGATCATCCTACCTATTTAATAACTATTTCTGTGTGTCCTTTGTTACTTAATTTCATAGAGTAAGCATCATTTTAGTAGTTGCATAATGTTTCACAAAGAAGAATACACCATGATTTATCTCAATAATTGGAATGGTAGACTACTGACAAAATATTTGCTATTGTGCATGGAATTATTAAATAAATCAAGGTTTTTCTACTTTGGGGGTATCATCTCAGGACTTATTTTCTAGAAGGATAAGGTTAACTGATATAAGGCTCCTAATACTTACTGCCAAAGTGATTTCCAGAAGTTACATCAATGTGTAAACCCCTAAACTTTTATTTCTGATCTTTACTGATACAATCCTTCCCCACCCCCCAAAATATCCCAGCATCCTCTGAAGATGCCTCACTTCGGTGGAGGAAGGCTGGCTCCACCTCTGAGTCACTGGTACCAAACTGGACCCCGTACCACTGAGTACAGGAGATGAGGGTAGAAATGAATAAACTTTTCATATATATTAGACACACACAAAATCCATGTTTCTGTAAATGCTATTGTTTAGGACCTGACGAAAGTATGTGTCTAAGTTTTTGTTTGCTTGTTTTTAAGCGTGCTGGGTGAAAGAAAACCCTGCTCTGTAACACAAGTTAAGACTGTACCCTGTTACAATCAAAGCTGTAAAAGTGGAGCAGGAATCTCTGCCTGCTCAATTAGACAGAGCCCAGCAGAGCCCCAGCAAGGAACAGGAGCAAAGGAAGTTACGCTGAGTGAAGAAAATAGTTTTCCACGCGTAGGACCACATGCTAATAAAAATGCAGAAACCCTTGGAGAGTTAGCAGTCAAGAGCTACTCTTCAGACATTGTTACCTCATCCACCAACCGTCTCAATTTACAGAAGAGGAAACCAAGTCCTGAGAGGGTCATCACTATCCACCCTCTGTGCAGCTCCACATGCTCCAGGCCCCCCCAGCCAGGGCTCCCCCTCACTTCAGGGACCCTGCTAGCCTTCTCCCCTGGGTTGGGGCCCGAGGAAGGCCCATGTAGACAAAGCCACCTACCCTGCTGTGGCTGAAACCCCTTTTCCTGGTAGTGATTTACAGCGCCAGCTTGGTAAGAGCTCTGGTTGCTCATCTTGAGACTGGTGAGTCTGTCTGTCCATTGTCATGAGAAAGGAAACACCAGCAAGCTCCCTCCCCCTGCTGACACCAATAGGTGAAAAGCAAACCCCCAGGGACCTTGCTGACTGCCACATGGCAGGTGCTTCATAACAAATGAAAGATAGGCTTAATAAATAGCATATAAGTAACTTATATGCTCTATAAGGTAGTCCTCTAATAGGGCTTCCATCTGTTGTGCACCTACTGTGAGCCAGGTATTATGCTAAGTTTATTGGTCGAGTCCCATAAAAGCAGGCTGAACACACAAATCAAGTAATCTGAGGAGAGTTGAGTAAAGGGGCTGGTTACAAAAATGTGGGAAGATTGAGGGGTAACAACACAGGAACCATTACCTCCCTGGGCTAAGTGGATGAGAGGTGGGAGACAGAGCTGCAGGGAGAGGGTGACATGACAGAGGCTTGACTTGGGTGGAGGGGCACAGCCTGCCGACTGATGGAGCCCAGCTCAGGAGCCAGCCCCCGCCTCCTCGTTCTGTACTGGATACACCAGCACAGGGAAGTTATCCCAGCCTCTCAGGCTTTGCTTGGTTGGGTAGGGCATTGGATTTCCACAATAACCCTATGAGGCAGGTACTCGCACCGTCACCAACCCATTTCAGAGAGGAGAAAACTAAAGTTCAATGAAGAAACTATCTCTGGTCATTGGTGGGCCAGGATTTGAAATCAAATCTCTCTGACTCCGCCGAACATAAAGTTCTGTTCTGGTTGTTGTGCCATGGTTTGCCAGGAAATTAGCGTGATGTGTCTCTTTTAAAGGTAACTTCATAAAACTGGATCATCTCTTCAGCGTAGCTTCTGAAGTCAAATAAATAATTATCTGTGTTGTTTGGGATGGAAAGACTAATTCGTAAGGTAACCAGTGAGCAATATAAAAATGCACTTAATCATTAAACTGCGAGGATCTGCATGTTCTGTGTGGGTGTTTCCAGGAGGCCCTGAGAGGACAGCGGGTAGCCCGACCTCCCGCTCACTCCTGTAGATTAGAGAACATTGCCCTGGAAGGAGGAGGGAGGGGGCCCCACATCTGGGTGGCATCCCTGACCCTCCCTAACACATAATATGTCATTGTTGCTCTATTTGTCTCCTCCTCCCTCTAGATCCCACACCCGCTGAAGGGAAGAGAAGACGTCATCCCTAGCACAGGGCCTGTGTATAGCAGGTGCTCAAGAGCGGTCTGGGGGCATAAATGAGAACCAAGAAGGAGTGTCTTCAGCCTTCTCATGAGAAGAGAGCTCAGAGCAGTGGCCTGGACTCTGCCCTGACCCAGCAATGAGCAGGTGAGAGACCCTGGCCCCGGAACACCCAACAAAATGCACGGGTGATGGGCCAAAGTCATGTTTGGCTCTTAATGAGCTTGAGGCTCTAACCTCAGTACTGGGGAAGGGCTGAGAAGGAAAGGCTCGACCCTGGTCAGAGGTAAGGAACTTGGAACACCTGAGGAGGGTAAGCAAGTCCAAGGTGAGTCCAGGGGGTTCCTCTGTGAGGCTGGGGACCTGTCTAAGGTCTCAGGAGCAGGACTGAGGAGGATGCCCGAGTTCCTTGCTCTTTCACCAGTGTCGGCTGCTCCCTCCCTCTCTGGACCAGGAAGAGGTGCTGAGTGGGGCTGGCAGGGTCACCTCCACCTGAAGAGACTTCAGACACGTGGGGCTGTCATGGGACTTTCCAGGGGAGGGTGAGAAAGGTGGAAAAGGAAGACGCACCCCTTGCACCTGGAGAAGCGTCGGGCAGGGGGCAGGCGCTCAGAAAGTGTCCGCTGAATGAACGGTCAGAGATTTTCAGTGTTGTGTTTGGTGTTAGATTCTAAGGCAGCCTCAGGAGCCGGGAGGCCCAGCCAAGAGGTGCCAAACCTTATAGCTCCTCTTCCTCCAATTTCCTGTGTGCAGTGGGGTACCTTGAGCATCTCATTTGAAGCAAAATTTCCTTAACTAAAAAATAGTAAGTTTGGCCTGGCTGGTGTGGCTCAGTGGATTGAGCACCGGCCTGTGAACCTTAGGTTCACTGGTTCAATTCCCAGTCAGGGCACATGCCTGGGTTGCAGGCCAGGTCCCCATTTGGGGGTCTGAGAGAGGCAACCACACATTGAAGTTTCTCTCCCTCTTTCTCCCTCCTTTCCTCTCTCCCTAAATAATAATAATAAATTAAATCATTGAAAAAGTAATAATAACAAGCTTGGGAACCACAGGAGCAGGTGTCCTTCAAGGCCCACACTGCTCTGCCATCCTGGGCATCGCCCAGTAGCTACCACCCTGAGGCCTCTGCATGAATGGGCCAGGCACTCATTCACTAGGTCAGTCTCTACACCGCTAGTTGTACCAGAGTGTTTGCCCACTTTGGAGGGCACCTTTCTCTAAGTTCAGAGCCTGGTCACCAAACAGGGCCTTTCCTTTCCCATTCGTTGCCTGTGTCCCCAGGAGAATGACTCAGCAAAAAGCCCATCTCAGTCCTTGCTGTGTCTGGCAGACCCAGGACTAGGGTGCTCACCTCTCCAGCCAGCAGCTGCCTTGACCTTGCTAGAGGGTCAGGCCCAGCTGCTCCCTCCAGCTCCTTGGGTTTCCTAAACTTAAACACAGGGAGTCTAAGTCAATTGAAAAGGAAAAGATATATATCCCCCTTCCACACCCAGACACTTGAGCTGGGAAAGTGCCAACAAAAATAACATGATGTCATCCCCAACTGATCCCGTTAATCCCTTTTCTGCCGAATATTGAGTCTTGGTTTTTATTTTGAAATGATTTTATCGTCAGAGGCTGGTTAAAAGCCTCTGAGAGCTATGCTGGGAAACCTGGGGCATCTTTGATGTCCAGAATGATGCAGGGCCCTCAGCTGCCTGAGCCTCAACAAGGAAAGAAATGGAATTTGCAGAAGGCTGGGGCAAGGGAAGAATTCTGTTTCAGACTGTGTACTTTACCATCTGGTTTTGTATTTTGCAACCAGCGCGCCTCTGCAAAAGACCTCTGAGGGGATTTCTCAGCCTCTTCGGGGCTGGGAAGAATGCCATGTCCCCCTGGACCACCACCTTTTCTGTCCCCATTATTGCTAGGGCACTCTCCCCTCTGCTGGGTACCCTTCCCCCCATCACACACTCATCGCAAAGTATTCACAGCCCCATCTATTCCAAAAGGGCTGCCTTCAAGAGGAGAGGTGGACTGGGGACCAGAAGACATGGGTGGGAGGCTCAGCTTTGAGCAAACCTGGAAAAGCCACTTGACTTCACTGAGCCTTAGTACCTCATCAGTAAGACAAAAGTGTGAATCCCAGACCTGCCACCTGCCCTTCATTTTGTGTGACCACCCAAATGTTCAAATGAAATTATGTGTCTCCAGAAGCTGCCCTAACACAGGAGCTTCAGACTCAGGCAAAATACTATCGCAGGGAGGGTAAAGTGCAGAGGAGACCGAGAATTGCAGGGGAGTCGGAGATGTGTTCCAGGGAATGATCCCAATGAGGGACCATGGAATCCAAGACAGGAGGAAAGGGATGTGACGCCAGCAGTTTACTGATGGACAGTGAGAAGGAACTGGCCCCGTAGGTCTGGCAATCATTATTGCAGGGAACCGTGAGGAAATAAGCTGGGAAGACAGGGGATGATGGCCAGAGAGTGAGGCGCTGGGGGGTTAGGACTTGGGAGGTTATGCTCTTTCAGCAGCGGGAAGGGAGTGGGTAGCTGAGGTTTGAAAGTGTCCTTAGCAGGGAGTCCTAGAAGCTCTCCACTGAATGCTGAAGGGCCCAGGAATGATAAGGGAGTCGGGGTGGGGGGAATTTCCAGGAGCCAAGTGGTCAGGGAGTGAGGAACTTGACCAAGAGGCCAGGGAGAGCATAAGGGATGCAGAGCAGGGCTGAACAGTGTGAGTCTAAAGGAGCAGGGGCTTTCACAAGATGAAGGGGCAGGAAGAGGAATGGGGAAACGGGGCAGGCGAGGTGAGATGAACAGCCATGTGGCAATGGGGTCTGGGAGCCATGGGTATGTGAAGAGGCCAGGGCTCCTGGCTGGCACTGAGAATGGAATGGATAGGGTGGACTTCAACTGCATGGACTCTAGGAGTGAGGTGGGGACTTGGAGCTGAAGGCTTCACACCATGGCTTGGCTACAGGGTGGCTACAGGGTAGGTTGGCCAGGCAGGCCAGCCTCAAGCTGGCAGTCCTCTAAAGGCTGCTTCCATGGACCTTCTGTGGTGGCTGGTGGGTCTTCAGACAGCTGCTCCGACAGAGCTCATGGGGAGGGATGGTGGCCCCACAGGCTGGCGGGGTGGGCAGGGCAGGAACTAGATGAGGTCTGAGGTTCATTTCATCTCTGTGATCACCTGCTTAACAGTTGCCCCAAGCACTGACCCCACCTCTAAGCTTGAGACTATTCTGATTTGCTTAGTTTCTAGTGTTAGCTGGCTCTAACGGGTGTGCCAGTGGCTTGACCACCAGAAGCGGAGGAAGAAAACAGACAGCCCTGGCCTACCGTGGAGGCCTGAAGGCGGTGGTCCAAAGCCAGCCCAAGAGGGAGTCGGGAGCAATTTGAACTGATGGAGGAGGAGGAGGGTGCAGAAGCCTCCATTCTCAGGGCTCAGAGCTGGCTGTGGAAGCTGAGATCTCAAAACTGGAAGTGATGTTGCTATTTCTGCTGCTAACAATGGCAGCTAACATTTGAGCCCCTTCTCTGTGTTAGGCATATTCCATGACCTCACTCGTTTATTCCTCACATCAAGCTTAGGAGCAGGTGGTGTTCTGATCTTCACTTTCACCAGTGAGGACATTGGAGTCTGCGGAGATGAAGGAACTGGCTACGTGGTAGGGGGGCCGGACCCTCATGCCCACACAGACCCAAGTTCAAAAGCCTTTCTTATTTGTGGTTAAGAAAACTGCAGCTCCAACAGAGGACATGACTTGTTCAAGGGCATTCAGGAAGTCAGGGGCAGAGCTGGGACTGATGCTCAGGTGTACCAACTGTCAACCCAGTTTTCTCCATCTCACCATGAGAGACCAGTCAGAGAATCCATCTTTCCATGTGTACAAGGGATGCTTTCTAACATTCCCAAGCAGCCTTATTTGCAGTGAGATGTGTAACATCCAGCCTCTAAGAGGGCCTGCAATAATTCTTGCCTCTTCATATCCACCCTGTGTGCCCCCCCACACTGGGTAGCGAATAGGTTGTTACAAAGATGGCAGTGTGTTTTCTCTCAGAGAGGCAAGCTGCTGTGTTGTAGTGACACTCAAGTACCCTTGGAGAGGCCCACATGGGGTAGGACTGAAGCCACCTGTCAACAGTCAGCACTGACTTGGCAGCGGTGTTTAAAAAGGCGGATCAACTCAAAGAAAGAATGGGGGAAAGCTCCTGCTGGAGCAGAGTCTCAGAGTGGGCCTACCACCCAGTATGTGTCTCCAGCAGCATCCAGGCCGTATCAGGTTGGGAGGTGGGGGTAGCAGGGACAACAGTCTGGCTACTTAGGACCAGACTGCAAGGATGAAAAGAGGGCTACAAAGGTAGCATGTCCATCCCGGATGCTCTAGGACCTCAGGGCTGGCCACAGAGAGTTCCAGTTGCAAAGCATTGCAGATGGGAGTGGGGGTGTCTCTTAATTATGCTCTGGATTAGTCCCCGGGAGACCTGCAGCAGATTCTTTATTGGAAGAGCCTATTCAACTCCACAAATAATGCCAACATGGAGAATTCTAAAGAATCATTATTATTGAGAGTCCAGGCCACTCAAGGTAGTTCAAAAGACCTGTCATCATCTGAAGGGTTGCCTCTTCAAGAAACCCTTTCAGGGGTTCACATGAGGAGGAACCACAACACATGTTCATCATTGATATCACTATTATCATTATATAAGAGCAGCCATTAAGCATCTACTGTGTGTTGGGGACAGTGCTATGTGCTCAACCTCATAGCAATCTCACAAGTTAGATGCTAGTTTCCTCCTCTATAGGTGAAGTAACTCTAGTTCAGAAATGTTAAATAACTTGTTGAAAGTTAACTTGTTGCATTCAAGTGGAAGGGATAGGTTTTGAACCTAGGTCTGTTTGATTCTGAGGTCTGTGTTCTACCTTGGCAACAACAGCAAACAGCAGAGATGCAATGGCTTTGACACCAAATAAGCTTAGTCTGAGTTGAACTACTGGAGATGCAGAACCAGCAGGGTGTATCCTGGTTGCAAGCAACAGAATTGAATAGCGAATTTAAACATCACAGGGGCTTATTGGAGAGGCAAAGGGGAAATACTGACAGAAAGACTAAAGAACCAGGCAGGGACTTGCCCCCACCAAGACTTCCACAGTGAGAAATGCCTCTAGGGAGATACTGGGAAGCCAAAACAGAACATTTACTACAGACTCCTAGGAATGGCAGAGCATCAAGGATGGTGGGGTTTGAACCCCAATAATGCCAATTTGCAGTCAAATGTAGCTAAAAAACATAGCCATTTGGTGCGTAAGCTTTAATCCCCTCAAGACTGAAGGCCTGGAAAAACCGGTCACCTATACAAACTGAGCAAACAGGTGATGGAGCCTCTTTCATTTGCCCCTCCTCACAGAGCAGCCAAATTTAAGTGAGTGTGAGACCTGAAAAGCCCATCATCTACCAGAACCAATAAGCAGAGACAGGGACTGAACCTTTATGGGCGCTCTATTCAGATGGTTGGAGATCTGAGAAGACAGTGGGTTTGCATCCTCACAGACTGTCTTATATTCTATTTCAAATGGGCCCTTTTTATAAGAAGAAGAAAAAAAAAAAGGTGTAGGTAAAGGGTTTGAAATTCAGGAAAAAGTTAATGAGGTCTAAACTGCAGCATTCTTTCTTTGTGTCCTGAGTGGAGGTCTTCTTACCCTGGAGCCAAAGAGGGTCATTCCTCCAGTTCCTAGAAGAATAGCTTTCTACATACATTATTACTAAGCTTATTAGCTGGAGTCAAGGTGGGTTATTCCTTCAGTTCCTGAAACAATAGCTTTTACATACCTTAATTACTAAGCTTATTGGCTGTTACGGGAAACTAAAACTTTCTAACATTTGAGCCCCCATCAGGGGGGCTTTCACAGGGACTATTCCCAGTGTGACACTTAACCTCAGGACCCACTCATTCTACCCCGCTTCCAAGATGGCCCCCACTTGCCCTTGCCTCCTCACATTCTTGCT
Source organism: Noctilio leporinus (assembly GCA_004026585.1). Lineage (NCBI taxonomy): Eukaryota > Metazoa > Chordata > Mammalia > Chiroptera > Noctilionidae > Noctilio > Noctilio leporinus. The sequence goes on from PVIW01003378.1 coordinate 44,434, forward strand.
CATTGAATCGGGCTGACCTAAGTGAACAGTAGAGTACAGTGGGTATGATGACGTGTGACCTCCAGATTTAGGTCACAGAAGCATTGCATCTCCTTCCTTTCTCTCCCAGATAAACAGCTATGGGGGAAGCCGGTTACCATGTGTGAGAACACTCACGGATCTTCATGGAGAGATACCTGTGGACCAGGGCCAACGTGCCAGCCATGTAAGTGTGTCATTGAGTTTTGGCATAGTTTCCCACACAATAATTGGAGATCGGGGGAGGGGGTGGGAAGGAGGTAGTATGTGTGGAAGCAATAACCACTGGAACAACACCTAGCACATAGTTTTCCTCAGGGCTGAAAGGGACCTTTCAGCAGGTGTGGCCATTTCCTTTGTAACATCCCTGACAGGTGCCCTGATTATCTGCAAACCTGGAGCTTCCAGCTCTCTTATCTATTTTTCAGGTGCAGTGGTGTTGCTAGAGACGTTAACTATCGTGGCCTCCCAGGACAAAGGTCAGCCAGTGGTGAGGTTTGGGTTAGGCAGTTCAGGAGCAGCTTCCCCTCTATAGAAAGTTTCCTTCTGGCCTCTGAGCCCGTCAGGCCACTGACCCTCCTCTACAGTGTTTCCCTTTGTATAAACCAGGGATTAGCACACTGTGGGCCATGCATCACTCACTTGGTTCTGTAAATACTTACTATCTGGCCTTCTAAGGAGAAGCGTGCTGACTCCCGGTAGAAACGGTCCCAGCATTGTTGGCTAGCACAGCTGAGAGCCAGAGGGGTTACATTAGTTATTTGCTCTCTGTTCCCAGCACAACAGAGGACACAGGGCTACTATGGCTTCTCTTGCTCTCTCTGAAGACGAAGGACTTTCCAACGGGACAGAGTAGAAATGTCAACGGGAATCTCACCAATCTTGACACATGAATCAATAGCTGTCTACCCTCCTGCATTAGTCATCTGTTGCTGTGTAAAAAATTACCCCACAGCTTGGAGCCTTAAAACAATACACAATTATTGTCTCTACAGGCCCCGTGGGTCAGGAATCTAGGAGTGGCTTAGGTTGGTGGCTTGGGTCTTTCATAAGGTTGGAACGCTCGCTCGCTGGGGCTGCAGTCACCTAAAGGCTTGATGGGGCTGGAAGGTGTGATGTCAAGGTGGCTCACTCCCATGGCTGCCCAGTCACTGCTGGTGTTGACAGGTGGCTTCTGTCCTACCCTAGCAGCTCTGTTTCCTCCTTTCCCTGCCTTGTGCTGGAGGGTACTAGCCCATGGTGTTTCAGCTTCTCTAATGGTCAGCCCCGAGCCCAGGGTGTTTGTGGGAAGTGATTTGAAAGCCTCATCCCAGGCTGCTCTAAGAATTCACACTCTCATCCCAGTGTGTGCAAGAGTCTGACGCCCCTTCCTCTAGGATTCAAATCCTGGCCATTGGCGAGGGCACCTTGGCTGGCTGCATGAGTACTGGCAGGTAAACAGGAAGTGCAGGCTCAGGGGATAGGCCTAACTTGGCAAGAAATCGCACTTGTTCTGAGAATCCCTTCTTGAACATTTCAGTGGACACTTTGGGGCCCTCCTCTGCCCTCCAAAGAATTAATTTGAATGTAATACATTTACTACATTCACAGCTGAGTAGCATCCGTATTTGTTCCCTACTGGAGTAAAGAGCCTTTTTACACTGTTCTGCCCCTGCACACCTGGCCCATTGCCTGGAGAGGAATCAGAGATGTTTGTTGACTAGCTTTTGCATTGATGGCATAGAACACAGGATGCAGACCCTGCCTCCCAGGACCCAGAGTAGCAAATATTGGGGTCAGTGGGCCACTGGAAAACAGAGGCACCTCTCAGGGCCAGGATGATTAAGAAAGTCAACTGCCCATGACAGCCTTCGCATGTATTCAGGTTGCAGACAGGACATTTCAGAAGCACAGCGGAGCCCCAGCAAGCCTGCTGCTCAGAAAGCCAGTGCTACCTCAGCTGAGATTTCAGGCCTGCCTGGAGCAAGGCCTCAGGTTACACCCCATCTCCGGCTCCTGAGCCTTTGATGAGATCGCTTCAACACAGAGCCGTCACCACCACACCATTAGTACAGGAAATATTTGCCACAGAGTGTCGCCTCCAGGAGAATGACAGCTGAAGATCAACATCTCATTTGTTGCAGGACTCTTTTAGTATAGATGGAGTCCCTGACCCTTCCTCCCTCCCAGTTGGCTCAAAGATGTGCAGACCCTCTACACACTTAGTGTCGCTTTTTAAGTTTAGGAATTGACCTAATGATTATGTCTCCTTGCAATATCCCTGCATGTGCCCTTGTGCACCTGGCTTGGGGTACCTGCCTGTCAACGCTGTGTGACAGGACAGGAGATGGTTTGGTTTGGACATCTGATGAGTGATCAATAATGGAATAATTACAACGGAATAACTACAACTGTACTACACATTTCACAAATACTATCATAAGTAAGCCTCAGAATAGCCATTTGAGGGAGGACTGTCACTAGCCCCATTTTCAGATGAGCAACTAAGGCTTAGGCATCGTAAGAAACTTCCAAAGTCACCCACCTGGGAAGCAGTGCAGTCAGGATTCAAATTCAGGAGTGTCTGGCTGTGAAGCACTGCCGCCTTGACTCTCAGGGCTTTTTAACTAGTCAGAAAAACAAATATTAAATTATATATGGCAATGTGATATTTGTCATAAAAAAATACATATTACCCCTGGCTAGTGGCACAGTAGGTAAGGTGCTGACCTGCAAACCCAAAGTTTGCTGGTTCAATTTCCCAGCCAGGGCACATAACCAGGTTGCAAGCCAGGTCTCCAGCCAGGTCCCCAGCTGAAGGCAGGTGAAAGGCAACCAACCATACATTGACGTTTCTCTCCCTCTCTGCCTCTCTCCCTTCCCCTCTCTCTGGAAATAATAATAAAATCTTTTTAAAAAATAAATAAATATAAAAATACATATCTAGGAGGGGTTCAAAGAATGGTAATTATCTCTATTAGGGAAGAAGAGAGATTAAGAAAAACTGCACAAAGGAGCATTTAAAAGTAGAACTTTAGCCCTGACTGGTGTGGCCCAGTTGATTGGATATCATTCTGCAGACCGAAAGGTCCCTGATTCAGTTTCCAGTCAGGGCACGTACCTGGGTTGCAGCCCAGGTCCCTGGTTGGGGGCATGCGAGAGGCAGCTGATTGATGTTTCTCTTGCACATCAATATTTCCCTCCTGCCCCTCCCTTCTCTACAAATAAATAAAATCTTTTTTGTTTGTTGTTTTTTGTTTGTTTGTTTGTTTTTTAATTTGATGGTTCAACTTATTTTCTACTTTGAAACCCTGAGCCATCCTTTACCCATGCTGGCATCTACTGACTAAATCAGCATCATCTGGGCAAGATCCAGGCAAAAGGAATCCCTTCTTAGAGCCCTTGTTCTACTAGGTAACACATACCACTAACACAAAATGAGTTACTGTATTAAAGAACATGAGAGTGCTTCTGTCGCTCAGAATCCAGTGCTCAGCCCCTAAATGCAACCATCTGCTCTCACAATTAACACCACTCTGGCCCTAGGGGAACATTTCTTCATATCTCTTGCCCTGTGTCTAAGGCTCAATAGGTAACTGTATCCAAATGCTATGAAGTTTTGTGGGTTGTGCTGCTACCACTATTGGAAATGGTTTTCTTCCTTTGGAGGATGGACAGGATTTGAGCAGCAGACACATTCAGAGAAGAGCAAAGACAAATGAATGAACTTGTATTCTTCCTCTCAGATATGAATGCAACAGTCATGCAAAATGAAGTATCCTTTCCTAGCAATGCTGAATGTCTGTTTCTCACTTCTGTGTTCTAATGTGTGGTTCTAGAGACACTCAAAAATTAATGCAGTATTCACAACAGTTCCATGTGGTGGCTGGGGGATATGTTCCAATAGCAAACAAATCATAATACCATAATATATTTGTGGGCCTATCAATACCATACAGGAAGCACAATACTAATTCTTTATATTGACCACTGGCAGACACTGAAAGCTAGAATTGTACATAGTTTTGCTTTTATAAAAATATTTTTAAAGATTTAATTACATTTCCAAAGAACTAAGTAATTTTTATCCAAGTCATGTTGATTTTTTAATATTAATTTTTAAAAAGATTTTATTCATTATTTTTAGAGAGAAGGGCAGGGAGGGAGGAAGAAATTGAGAGAAACATCAATGTATGGTTGCCTTTCACCTGCCTCCAGATATGGACCTGGCTGGAGACCTGGCTTGCAACCTGGTTTTGTGCCCTGACTGGGGAATCGAACCAGCAACCTTTGGGTTCACAGGCCAGTGCCTATCCACTGAGCCACCAGCCAAGGCTTGATTTTTAAAATTGATAGGAATTTATTATCGTTTCTATTTTGTCATTTCATTTCAATAGATTGTGTTGCATATTCGGTTGTGTAAATATTCAGTCATACAAAAACATTAGATGGGTTCACTCCTCACTCCAGCCACACCCACTCATCTCCACCCTGACCCTTCCTGAGCAGCCAGTGGTCGGTTGGCCAGGCTGGAGCCTCAGCAGCAGCGCCTGGCTCGGCAGGAGGCATGTACCAGGCACCCTGGGTGGGACAGGAGGGGCCTCAGATACAAGCTACTTTAGCTGCTGCTGTGTATACTGCTCAGTGCCTCTCTCTGTCTTGCTTTGACTTTGGCCTTCTGACTGCCTCCTGGTACCTAACTATTCACCTGGTTTCCTGATCTGCCTCAACAGGCAGCTTCAGCCACTATGCTCCTGAACCTGGTCCTTGTTAAATTAGCTTTGATGATTACAACCCCTTCTTCTTCCCCAATAAGTATCCCTTGACATCCATTGTCCTGGAATGACACAATTCATTAATAGAAAAATATGCTTTTAAAAGCAGGCCTTTTTCCACCCCCACTCCTGAGAATATGCAAAAAATGGCCTTCTTTGTATTCATTTTATGTAAATTATTGTACAAACTACCCCTGATCTCGGTCTCCCCTGACCCCCTGGCAGGGTAATTTGTATAAATTATTAAACCTAAAAAGGAGATCATCTAGTTCATCACACTCTTTATAACCAGGATAGCTGAGGCATGAGGTGAGGAAATGCCTCGCCCATGATCACCTAACAAAAGACCTGAGACTAGAGCCAGCTGCCCGGGCTCCAGGCCTGGCATCCATCCACCATCCTCACCATCTATTGGGACAGTAGTATGGCATTCCAGCAGCATCCCCCTCCCCATCCTAGCACACTTCTCCATGACATCCCAAGGAACAGTGATCATAAGTCGAGGGGCCAGAAATGTGATGCCAGGCAAGCAAAAGAAAGGTGAGGGAGGCTGAGTGGCACAATGACACTCTCCAACGCGGAGCTGCAGGGAGAGCCTGCGTGCCTTTCTGGAGACTAAACATTTTCACAGTTCCTTTGGCCCACGGGTAATTTTCTTGTTGGAAAAATGGAAAATCTCCCTTAATGAACGTTAAGAAAAATAACTTCAGCTGGACTAACCCAGAGACAAAGATTCTTCTGATAGTGAAAAAGGATAGAGGAGTCAGGGGGAACAACTATTTATTTTAAATAAATTCAGACTGTTTCTCCTGGGTTCCTTTATTTGCTCATGCCTAAGAATTCCCAACCGGCTCATTAATGAGAGATGGGGTCACATGGTCATAGCCTAGAGGAGCCACGAGTCTGCAGAAGCCCAAGCCCACTGGGTTCCCCTTCCTGGTCATGGCTGTTGGTGGCTGCACCCCACAGACTCTGGGCTGAGAAGGAGGCCGCCTCCCCTACCCAGATAAGCCCCTCCCTAGAGATGAGATTATCAATAGCCCAAGAACCTATTTATTATCTTCAATGAATTTATTATATTAATGAATTACTGCTTTGGAACTGAAAATTCTCATTACAACTGTTTTTCTTGATATCAGAATAATTTATATCCATTTCATAAATTTCATCATCTATTATCCATTTTTATTTGAATTTTCTGTTATTTAGCTGAAGAAAAGCTAGTTTCCTTAAGGAAAAAATCTGAGTTAATGTCTATATTTAAAAGACTCCACCTATGAGACAAACCTAAAAAGTGAAAATGTAACTGTGGGACAACCCTGAAAATGTCAACAACTTTAGTTATCTCAGAGCAGAGATTTCTGTGGGATTCAGGAAATCATTTATTCCGAAATTTATTCCGAGAACTGATTGATGTTACGAAAGAAACACTTGCAGCTGCACTGTCATGAGTGACTGTGAATGTTGTTAAACAGCTGGTTACCTTCTTCTAGAATTTATTGGTTGAATGAAATCACAGATAAATGGTATTCACTCGCCAAAAATGTTTGGAATTGCTCTAGCAAGGCCCCTGCAAGTGAGAGGCCTGACGTGTCACTAGCTTAACAGCAATCCACCCTGGAAACCATAAAAGGGAGTTATCCCAGTCTTCCAAAGTCATTTCATCTCTACTCTAAGTCACCCACCTCACAGCCTATAGGCATAGACAAAGCCTCATGAACTGGATTCATAGCATGGTCATGTGACGTAAGTAGACCATGTGGTAAGGAACATGAGATTCGGTCTGAGTGACTTTGTGCAGTATTTTACATGTCTGAAATAAAGTAGTATCAATAATGCTATTGATACTTCTATAAAGTAGTATTAACAATATGAGCCCTGTCTACCTCAAAGAGGTGAGGATCAAATTGCATAACATCTGAATAAGTACTTTATAAATTATACAGCATTTCCTGAAAGTAATCTGCATTGTTTGCCCAATCATGCATTCACTTTTATCATGAGTTCAATGTTTACTGACTACCTACTACATGCTAAGCAATGTTCCAACACTGGAGATAAAGCATTAAACAACTATTATCTCTTTAATGTATAAAGTTGATTTTCTACCTGGTCTTTAAGCCAAATGATTCTTTGTGTGGTTATCAGTCTCCAAGATGGTGCCTAACAATTCTTACCTTCTGTAATCTATGCCCTTATGTTGTCTCTACCCCACTGAATTGGACATATGTGAATATGGCAGAAGTGATAGTCTATGGCTTCCTAGATTAGATCATAAAAGGCATTGTTGCTTGGTCTCTTGGCTTACTTGTTCTAGAAGAAGCCAGCTACAATGTCACAGGGACACTGGCGTTGCTAAGTAAAGCCTCGTAGGGAGAACCGTGGTGTTCTCTCAGCACTCAGCACCCATCACCATGTACTTGTTTGGTCAGTAAGTCCTCCAGTGCGATCAAACCCTCAGCTCATCGCAGTCCAGCTGACATCTTGACTACAACCCTGTGAGAAACCCCAAGCCACAGTTGCTCAGATAAAACCTGACCCATGGAAAATGTGAGACAATAAGCATTTGTTTTGAGGTACTTTGCTATGCAGTGTTAAATAACTAACAACCTATGGTCAAATAATTCTTCCAAAATGGGAAATCAACATTGTTCCACTATCTGTGGTCTCAGATCTGCAGACTGATATTTGCCATTTCTCAGTTGCCATTTGTCAATACTTAAGGAAACTTGTTCCCATAGCACCAACCATATAATCAGTGCTCCATAAAGAATTACTAGTTGGCTCTTAGATGAATGATTTTAGGGCCCCTGAGCACAGCTATGTCTTAAAGGGCAGGGGATAGGTTACACAAGGGTGGCCAAGACAGGGCAGGTGGTCAAGGATGGTGTCAGTAACATGGTGGCTTAAGGAATGATTGGGGATAACCAGTGGGCATCCCAGTGGCTTTGCAGAGAGCAAAATTCATGCAGATCTAGGCTGGAGAGTCTAGATTGAAAACAGGGAAGTATTGGTCAAGCATAATTTGAGGGAAAGGCAAAGTGCAGGTACTCAAGGGCAAGACTTCAGACCCATGATGACTGCTGGGTGGGGCACAGTGGGGCAAGATGGAGAACCCCGGTCTTGGAGGCTTAGGGAATCAAGGTAGAAATGGTAAACAAGCCAGAGGCCCACACCTGGATCTCAGGCCCTGGTGGACCTGAGAGGTCCAGCAAGGACCAGCTGCCAGGCTGACTCAGTGAGGGCCTGAAGAATTACAGCTCCAGGTCTCTTCCATCTCTTCTAAGATCTAGCTTGATCAGGAGCCCAAAACACAACACAGTGTGCAGAGAAGACAGCTAAAAGAGGACCCATCCAGTGAAGTGGAGGGAGGAATGGGCAAAAATAAGATCCTCTGCAACTCGAGGGAGGGCTCTGGCTGGTGTGTGCTCCTGGGTCTTTCCCCAGAGTGGCGAGAGGCAAGGAGGCATAAACCAAACCATGAGTTGAAATGCTTGCTGACTTCAGCCTCCGATCCTCCATCAAGACGGTTCTTTTGTTCTTGTTACTGATTGGTAGCCAAGTGGGCACTTGCATTTTCTCTCTGCATTCTTCTCCCTGGCCACTTTGAGATGGAGGCTCAAGCAGATAAGTAGATTCAGCCAGTCATAGCAAAATCTAGGAAGCAAGATAGTTCAGAAAAGCAGACAGACATGAAAGTGAATCCTGTATTCTCAAGGGACTCTGGTGAGTGTTCATCCCACTGGCCTCTAAGGACTAGCACTTTCCTGTGAAGACTGACCCAGTTTCTGGGTGTCAAGGGTGCCCTAGTCCCCAATTCCCTTCACAGACCTGGTCCTGATTGCAGCCCAGCCTCTTTCTCCAGCTCGGCCCTAACTTTTCTGCTCCTTCTCTTCTGCCTTAGCCTTTTGGATTTGATACCTGCTATGGGCTGCTTGGTTTCAGCGTTGACCTCCTTCCCCAATGTGAATTTTCATGCTGTCAGGCAAAGTGTCCTTGAGCTGCAGTCCTAAGGGACACCCTTCCCCCTCATGCACTTGGCACTTGTGCATGATAAGCACCCTTACTACTGATAAGCTCCCATTAGACTCGCCTCCAAGATTTCTGACTCCTAAATCTGAATTCATTTGGGATAAGAGTGGTGTGCCACCCTCCTCCTATACCAAAGCCTCAGGGGAAGCTGTCTCTACTCAACTATACCTTTACAGTTTTCCCTTTTGTGGTCTCTGGGCTCCTGGAGATATAAGCAATGTTGCCAAAACAGTGGCAATGAAAATCTACCAATAACACCAAATCGTGAAATTCCAATAGGGAGTCAAGGCAGGAAACTTCGTTGGATAAAAAAAGGACTTAGCACAGGATCTCTGGGGATAAGCAAATGGAAACAAAATACAAGTAACCAAAATAAGACTGTCACTCCCCAAATAAGGCAGTCACTTCCCAAAATACCCTTGCCTTCTCCTAAAGCTGATACTCTAACCACAAAAGTATAACAAGGTGAAATGACAAACCCAAATACAAATTCCCTCCTAACACTGTAGAGACTACCTGCAGTATCTCCTAGTTTTTCAACTATATCAAAGATGAATTTTCCAGACATTTGTCCCAAAAGTAAATTCTCCAAAAGAGTGTATCACCCAAAGATGATGCAGTTGGCACAGAGCTCTTCCATGTCACCCTCTGCCCTCTCCCACCCACCCTCAACACAGAATGTTCAGGTCCTGGCAGAGTTTTGCTTAGCAATTTCTCTACACAACGTTCATCATTGTTAGCTGAATTGGCATGGATCTTTGTGTCACACTTGAGCTGTAAGAATTGTTGCTATTGGAAAGGTTTTTGAATTAAATCAACTTGGGCTCCAATTTCTCACAAAACAAGCTCAGTGTGAAGTCCCATGTTAGTCATTTTTTTGTGGCTTTCTTGCCCTCTGTCTGGGGCTTTCATTACCCATGAGAAGTGGAGGCAAGTCCTCTAGTTGTGATCCACCATGGTCACTGTAGGAGTCCCTGGTCCATGCTGGTGGAGTCTATTCAAAGATGGGTTGCTTCACAAACATGTCCATGACCACCATAGTACAGCTGTGAGACAAGCCAAAGCTCCATAGGTGATGTTTGTGCCATGCCCCTTAAGAATTCAGGCAGCCATCCCACCCTGGGTCCTGCCACCCTCAGGAATGAAGGTCTCCCATCCTCCCCTGCCTCCAGGCCCCAAGCCCTGGTCCTTTCTCCTCTAGGGCAATCAAGCCTTCTTTCTAGCTGGCTCCAGACCTTTCCCGAAAAGCCCAGGTACTTTTCCTCTTACTCCTGCCATCGCACACACACAAAGCTGTCCACCACCCGCCCTCCACCCCATCTGCCAGAGAAAGCATGCAGGTCTCCGAAATAGGAGAGCTGGCTGCCCTATTCCTTGAGGATCAGGGGAGAATTCACTCTGTTCTGCTGATGGGCTGCTGCAGCAGGAAGGACAGGACCCTCGTTTTTTCAATAACGTCATTGTTAAGATCATTTATGATGACCGAAACACATTGCATGTTCTTTTTTTTTTTTTTTTTAAGATTTACTTATTTATTATTTTTAGAGAGGGGAAGGGAGAGAGGCAGAGAGGAAGAGAGACCTCAGTGTTTGGTTGCCTTTCATCTGCCTCCAGCTACAGACCTGGCTGGAGACCTGGCTTGCAACCTGGTTATGTGCCCTGGCTGGGAATAGAACCAGTGACCTTTGGGTTCACAGGATGGCACCTTATCCACTGTGCCACCGGCCAGGACTGCATGTTCTTTATTTGAAAGTAACCTACTTCTTTAAAGCAGAAGGACCAATGGAATACAACTTACTCATGGCCAGTGCACAACAGAGGCACAATGAAGCTTTGTTTTTGAATATCGAGGGATATGTGGTACCCACCTTGCTGCTTTCAGCTCCCTGAGGCCTGGCTCATTACGATTTCAGGAACTAAAGTAAGGCTCCAAAGAAACTACACTCAGGGACTGGCTGGTGCCATGAACAAATATACCTTGCTAAGGATTTGTCTATTTTGTTTGTTGAAATAATTTGTTGCATGTTTATGTGGCACTACTGAAGATTTAAAGAAATCGATGACATGACCTCTATCCTAAAGACTTTTATTTCCTATTTGAGAAGGAATACACCCATGAGAAGCTTTAAGTTTAATAATAGTTTAAAGTGACAATGAAAGCAATGTCCCAAGACACGTTGGCACATCTCATTGGGTCCATGCAGCAATCATGAATGGAGATATTATAACCTCCCATTTTGTAGATGAGGAAACAGGCTCAGAAGAGATGCCGTCTTCTCATAAGCAATGCCTCTAGAGGTGAAAACTAACATGGGCCTAGAGGAGGCTGTGCCCAGCTGTTAACCACTGGCTGACTTGCCCCCTACCTGCTCTGTCCTGCAAATTTTCCAACACACATACTCTATCTTATGGGGCAACTGACTCCGTAACAGTCTATAAAAGTTTTATTGTTCCTTCTTTTAAAGAAGTTGCTGGATCGCCCCACCACTTGTAAATAATATGGTGCTCCAACTCCTGCCCCTACCCTGTCCCTAACCATAACCCAGTGAAGATGAGAAGACTCGGTCAGGGGATTCTAAGGTCACAGGCCTCCACCTACAGGTTGTCAACCCACTGTCCCACTTGCCCCAACCTGTCAAGGGGACAGTGACCATGACCCAGGTGAGAGGCATCCTGCTTTTCCAGTCTCATCTCCTAATCCGCCCACCAGTCTCCCCAGTATATCAAAGACATCCTACTATTTGGCTCATATCACCAAACCCTCCTACAATGCCCTTCCCTCAAATTATGCTTGTTCAATACTGCCCACCTACAGGAAGGAGGTCTAAAAATCACCTCCATCAGTCCTTTCTCAGTTTCTTCCATCTATAGATGAGCTCACCAATCTCTGCAATACCACAGAATTTCACTGGGCATTCATGCCATCTGCTTCTTACTATAATTATTTGTGGATTTGCCTTAGGGGGTTAGAACCAGATTTCTGAGTCTATGTTCAACCTTTGCCACTCGGGACCTGGGCAAAATCGGGAACCTCATTCATAAAATGGGGTTTCTCATGGCATAAGTGAAATAATAAGGAGGAAAGCATTTTGTAAATGATCATAGGCTTTACTTGTGTTATACTTAAACACCCTCTGACTCAGATTGTACGTACATTCATACAAATAAGGAGAAGTAATAGGGTCTCCATCTTGGACTTGCCGTGATAAAATGGGCTCACAGGTGCAAAGCAAACTGCACCCAGTCACCTGCCCTTGTCTCTGCCCTTGTCTCTTCCCCTGTCTCTGCCCTACGCAATAGAAGCAGGATCGGGGCTAAGCACCCCACACTGGCCCTTCACTCTGAACAGAGGGCTGTGCAGCCTTCAGGGTGACTTTTGGAATCCAGGCAGGAATTTCAATGCTCTGCAATAATCATCATCATCATAAACGGTTGGTGGTCCTGAGTCCAGGAAATTAGTTTTCAGGGGCCAGGACTGGGCTGTGGTGGAACTTGGCCCTCCCTCAGAGGGAGAAACTGCAGAGTACCTGTGTCTGTAAAACCACGGCTGATTCTCAGAACCGGGTGAAAGAGCCACCATCCCAAGTGGCTGGCTGTTGCGTGGGAGTCGGAAATGCCCCTCTAACAGTAGTTAGGGAGCAATGGCCCTAGTCCTCCAAGAGCCATATTATCTAATTACTTCAGTTCAAATTTGGTGCAGAGGGTGCATAAACCAGTTTAGGCCAAGAATTGACTCTGAAAAGAAAAGGAAATCACGGAGCTGGGAGGAGCCAGTATGAACCAGTTCTTGCTGAGAACCTCCAGCCATGCCCCTCCCCCTTCCTCAGCAGCACCCCTCTTTGGGGGTTGGGGTGCACAACCCTCTAGCATCATGTGTCCCTAACCTTCCAGCTATAGTGAGCATGACCAAGAGTGAACCAAGCCAGGCTAGTCCATATACTCTCTCCTGGAATTAGGGAATTGGAAATCAAATACACTGGTAGGTGTCTGTTGGGATCTTAACCCAGAAAGACTCACTTTAATAAATGAGCTACAGAGTGGAAGCCTGACAAGAGAAAGAAACTTGGACTTCATTCCAGAGAGGAACAGCATAAGGAGGCATCTCTACCTGCAAAAGATTTCAAAACACATTCACCCAAGACACTGTACTTCTTTTACTTCGTTGCTTTAGTTCATTAACATAGTGCCTTGCACATGCTGAATGAAAGCTTGTTGACACTTGAATGAATCACCAAAAACAGATGGAGACCTAATCACAGTGTAGTTTGAGGGAGAAATAAATATGCATTGAGCTGCTCAAAATCAGGAGCCAGATTTGTAGCAAGTTCAAAAATAGGAAACAACCAGGATAATAATTTTCCTTAGGTAGATGGTACATCAATGGGGGCATAAGAGGCTTCTGGAATGTTCTGATTCTCACCCTGGGTGCTGATTACACAGGTCTATTGAGTTTGTGAAAATTCTGTGAGCCATATATGTACAATATATTTGCCTACATCACTGTATGTATGGTACATGTCAATAAAAAGTTTAAAAATGAAGCAAATAGGGGCCAGGTCTTAACTTGACCCCCGAGCCCAGCTAATATAGTTCTGGCAGGACTTTGAGGTCTCACCTCCCTAGAATTTTCATACAAGAAATATCTGGTTAAATATAAAGTCAAAGTGCTCTGGAAGAGAATGGGAATCAGGGATCAACTCATAGACCAGCCTTGTTCTGTGAAGAGAGTTTGAGATAGAAAAGAGCTCGTTGCCAAGTAGACAACCCAAAACAAAGTGATAATAATGGTTTAGACTAATGTTTTATACACAGATAAACAAACACACATGTGCAACATGTTCACATGCTTTGGACCTTGTGATAAATTCATAATTATAACAAGAGAAAGAATAATAACAGGAGAAAGAGTAATGTTTATTGAACCTTTCTACATGGAAGGCATTATGGCTCACATTCACAACTAGTTCAATTATTACAACAACCTAGTGAAATGGGTACTGTTTTTATCTTCATTTTTCAGATGAGGAAACTGAGGCACAGAGAGATTTACTGATTTGGCTAATATCACAAGGCTATTCAATGGCAAAATTGCTTTGGTCTAATTTCAAAGCCTATACTTTAAAAAAATAGCACTTTCCAACTCCCAAAAAGGTACAAACAGAAGTAAGTGTGTATCCTTGATTCTCCTGTGTGAAATTTAAGACAAGAAATATTCAGTTTCATTTATCAATGGATTATACTGAAGACATATGAGGTAGCAAAACCAGTGAGCTTGTTTGTTTCAGGGGGTAAATAGGAGATAATTAGTCTGTGGATCATTTTCCCAAATGTTAGAGAAAAAGTGACAAAGTGTTTCTGGTATCACTCTTAATCCTCCTAGAAATTTTACGCGGTGTATGACTCCAAAGTTTAAAAAGGCATTTTTACCTTCAAACAAGGCAACCTACATCCTGATCTTAACTTCTGAAACTGGATCCACTTGGCTGTTGGGTTGGACAGGAGGGCTGGAATGTGGCCTGGCCTTGCACCGAACCAGGTGTGCTCAGTGACTATGTTGGTATTTCTCAGGGCTTCTGTCTGTCTCTGGCACCCAGGTTCAGCTGGGCAAGCACCAAGGAAAAGTGATGACACTGAGCAGCAAACCCACTCTGACTTTGATGCCTGAGAAGTCACCAACCACACCAGCTTCCCCAGGGGAAACAAGGACATGAGTAACAGCTGCCCCACTGACCTCACACCTGCAGGAATCACAGGAAGCACACCATTACCAGCAGGAGCTCACAGTCAGGGAAAAGAGAGTGGGGTGAAAATAGCCTAAAGTGACCTTGGCTTTCTGTCTTCTCTGGCTGCTGACTTTCCTATTGCTATTAATGATGTGTAACTACAAGATATTACAACTGGAATATTTTTGAATGTAGATTTAACTTAGGGAGAAATTACACCTTCACAACATCAAGGCTTCCAATGTATGAACATGGTCACTCTGTATTTGGGTTCCCTTTCATTTTATTGGATCATATTTTACAGGTTTGAGCGCACAGGTCTTGCACATATTTTATGAGATTTCTTCCTACAAAGCTACAAGGGTTTGATGCTATTTCAAGTAACATTTTAGAAACCTGCTTTCTGTACAACTATAATCTTTAATGTACATGTGGGATATCTGTTTGCTCAATAAACATGTATTGTGGGTCCATTCCCATCAAGCACTGGGAGGACTGATATAGCCTAGTGATCAAGAAGGTGACTTCTGGTGCCTGTCTAAATTGGGGTCAACTCAGAGCCTTGGTCAGGCCTAGATTAGTGAGAGTACCCTGCTGTTATTACTTTTGTTATAAGTAATGTAGAAGTCCTAAGCTGGCTCTGGTGGGGAGAGGGGCAATACTCAAGGAGTGTTCATGCTAGGAGGGTCCCTAAGACATGAACACACATAGCTGATGATTGTGAAATAGGAAACACGCAGAATATGGCCTAACGGATAATTCAGAGCCATATGCCTCTCTCTTTCAACATTGTCTCTTCAGGAAGCACATATTTGCATTGTTGCTGATGGTTAAGGAAGTTTTTGAACATTTATTAATTTATTATTATGAGAGTAAAGCATGTTCAACTTTGGAAACTGTAAAAAGTTTTTCAGAAATGTTTCATAATTCTATTGTGTAAGAAAACTATAGTCAGTATTTTGCTCTATGTTCTTTTTAAATTATTTTTTACTGACTATACTCTTAAAGTTGTCCTGATTTTTCCCACTTTACCTCTCCACCCAGCAACCCCCCTTACTCCCTCAGGCAATCCTCCCATCATTGTTCATGCCCATGGGTCATTCATATAATTTCTTTGGCTCCTCCATTTCCTATTGTGTACTTTACATCTTCATGGCTATTCTGTAACTACCTACATGCACTTCTTAATCCCATTCTCTCCTACCCCTTTCCATCTGGCAACCATCAAAACATTCTCCATATCCCTGGAGAATGTATGAACATGTTCTTCTTGTTTGCTTAGTTTGTTTTTGTTTTTGTTTTTTTCATTTTTAAAGACTTTATTTATTTATCATTTTTAGAGAGAGGGGAAGGGAGGGAGGCAGAGAGGGAGAGAAACATCAATTATGGTTGCCTTTCACCTGCCTCCAGCTACAGATCTGGCTGGAGACTTGGCTTGCAACTGGGTTATGTGCCCTGGCTGGGAATCAAACCATCAACCTTTGAATTCACAGGCCAGCACCTTATCCACTGAGCCACCAGTCAGGGCACTTTGTTTTTTATATTCAGTTGTTGATAGATACGTATTTTTTTTGTCATTGTACTGTTCATAATTTTGATCTTCTTTTTCTTAAATAAGTCCCTTTAACATTTCATATAATAATGTTTTGGTGATGATGACCTCCTTTAGTTTTTTATTTTCTGAGAAGCTCCTTATCTGCCCTTCGATTCTAAATGATATCTTTGCTGGGTAGAGCAATCTTCCCTATAGGTCCCAGCTTTTCATGAATTGGAATATTTCTTGCCAAACCCTTCTAGCCTGCAAAGTTCCTTTTGAGATATTGGAAGACAGTCTTATGGGAACTCCCCTATAGGTAACTAACTTCTTTTTTTTTTTTTTTTTTTTAATTTTATTGTTGTTGTATTACATCCATCCCCTCCCTGCTCCCCTCTGTCCCCCACACCCACCCACCCATTGGTAACTAACTTCTTATCTCTTGCTGCTTTTAAGATTTTCTCTTGATCTTTAACCTTTGGCATTTTAATTATGATGTGGCTTAAAATGGGCCTCTTTGCATCCATCTTCTTTGGGACTCTCTGTGCTTCCTGGACTTGTATGTCTATTTCCTTCCCCAAATTGAAGAAGTCTTCTTTCATTATTTTTTTCAAATAGATTTCCAATTTTTTGCTCTTGCTCTTCTTCTCACACACCTATGATACAAATGTTGAACCTCTTGACAGAGGCTGCTTATACTAGTCTCATTTCTTTAATGTTTTTTTCTTCTTACTGTTCTGATTGGTTTTTGTTTTTCTCTGTGTGTTTTATTGTTTGGGTTTTTGTTGTTGTTGTTGTTGTTTTTGGCTTCCTTATGTTCCAATTCATTGATTTGATTCTTGGCTTCATCCACTCTACTGTGTTTCCCTGTAAATTGTTCTATGTTTCATTTAATGTACCCTCTGTTTCTGACTGGATCATTTTTATGCTGTTGAGGTCCTCGCCAAGTTCTTTGAGAATCCTCATGAACTCTGCATCTGATAGATTGCCTATCTGTATTAGGTAGAGCTGCTTTGACCTGTGTCTTGGTAGTTGGCCTAATGTAGCAGGTGTCCTGTAGGGTATATCCTCCCCTATCAACCAATCTGGGTACTCAAGGTGCACCCTTTGTGTGTTCTGAGTACACCATCCCCTTATAGTTGAGCCTTGGCTACTGTTGGCAGATCAATGGGAGGGATTCCCCCAGGCCAATCAGCTGTAAGGATTGACCGTGACCACCGACCACCAACCCCTTCCTTCTATGGAAAATCAGCTATGCAGGGGCAGTGTGGTGGTGCTCTGATGTAGTCTGTAGCTGTCCACTGACTGTGCTGGCCCTGGGGTTTCCCAAGTGGTACAGATAAAGGTCAGCCCCAACCTGTATTTACCTAGGGCCAACCTGCCTAAGCTATAAAACAATCTGAGATGGCACTACTTGTGCTGGGCTTAGAGATTCCCAGGCAAAGCCAAGATATGTGTCTAGGCTGGCTGCTGCTAGTGCTGTGCCTGGGGCTCACTGAAGCCACCTATTTCTTGTTTGATAGGATGTAGGAGTTGTGCAGCAGGAAATAAGACCAGCCATTCATGCAGAAAAACATTATGGGTGGGCCCTAAGTGGGTAATGCAGAGTCTCTGGGAATCTCCAAGGTAAATCAAACAATGTTAGCCAGATTGATGGAGTCTCAGATATGGCACCAACTTGCTGGCTCTGTGCAGGGAGGGTTTAGGAAAAGGAGACTTCCTCTGTTTGCCATGATACCAGACATTTCAGTTTCTCCATCCGGTTCACTGGTGCCTTTCAAACTGCTACCCTGTGCTGGAGCTCAGAGGGAGTGACTCTAAATAGATGAGTCCTTTCTTGGGGCCTTTAGGAGGAGCTGCTTGAGGCTCCAGCAGTTTCTTCTACTGACTCAATCCCTGCTGGTCTTTGCAGCTAAAATTTGTGGGGACTGACACTCTGGTTGGAGACACAGTGGATAAGGCACTGGCCTGTGAACCCGAAGGTCCTTGGTTCAATTCCCCAGCCAGGGCACATAACCAGTTTGCAAGCCAGGTCTCCAGCCAGATCTGTAGCTAGAGGCAGGTGAAAGGCAATCATACATTGATGTTTCTCTCCCTCTCTGTCTCCCTCCCTTCCCTTCTCTCTGAAAAATAATAAATAAAATCTTTTTAAAAATAAAATAAAATAAAATTTGTGGGGACTTATCTTCCTGGCATTGGAACCCTGGGCTGGGGAGTGGGGTCAGGACTCCTCACTCCCAAGATATCCCCCCAAATTTTTATCCACTTCCTGTTCCATATCTGCTCCCCTCCTATCAGTCTGAATGGATATGATTTCTTTAATCCCATAGTTGGTGAACTTGCATTCAACTCTATTTCTGATGGTTCTGAGTGATGATTGTTTTATGACTTAGTTGTAATTTTGATGTGGTTGTGCAAGGAGGTGAGCCATGTCTGCCTATGCTGCCATCTGACAAAAGTACTGTATGTTCTTTTATTTGTATTATTTTTAAAAGTATTTCTGAGCTCCACACTTGCAGCCTCTATTCCCCTAGACTCTGTAGCACATTTTTTAACTTTCCCTCATGAGTCAAATCTTCATTCTTTGAAGGTAGGTTGGCATTTTGGAAACATCCATTAGTCATCAGGAACCAGGAGCAGCAAATTTGATAAAGTGATTGATCTTGGAGTGTGTTGCTTTTGGTCCAAACAGGATGATAGAGCAATGAAACTAATTTGATTAGGTAGCTTGTAAAATAACAGTAATGGCAGTTTCAGTGAATAACTTAATATTTTGAGTTTGCCACAAGCAATGACTTAGAAATAAAGGATCTAATGAAAGGCCAGAATGCTGGGCTGCTAGTTAAAATGTCTGGTGCCCATTGTTATGCCTGACAAATAATAGGTACTTAAAAAAAAAAAAAAAAAAAAAAGGTTAGGTGCCCTGGAGGAAATAGACTACTTAATTATTTTTATTGAATTTTTATTGCTGTGGGGCTTTGAGTAGTGTACACATCAAAGTGAATTTCCCTTCTTCTAAGGTACTTAGGCAATTATAAGCCCTCCAGAATTTATTGGAAAATACTGAGAAATATTTATTTTTCAAATAGCAGTATATAAAAATAAGAGATTGCTAATGCTTTAATTACATAATTTATAAAAATTTCCTACTTATACAAATTAAACCTTAAAGATATGACTATACTTTATTTTGACCATCATATTCAATCCTATTTCCCCTCCTATATTATCAAAGGAAGTGAATTCAGTAACCATATTGAAGTGTAACTTTTTAAATTTTTGTTTGTATGTGTATACAGAGATGTTATACATGTATATAATGTATTGTGTAGCATATATAATTTTTTACTGCATTGTATTACTGTATGCATGATTCACTGCCTGCATTTTCCACTCAGCTAAATGAGAACTGACCATGTTAAAGGGCACAAAATCCTTTAAATATTTAAGTTCTGCTTCAGTTCCTTTTGAAATAAACTGTTAACTTCATAGCCAAGCCTTCCAGAGCATTTGCAAGAATTTAGAATAGCCAGGGAAATTATCAGAGGCACATAAAAACTTCTACACCAGGCTAGCCTTGGAATTACGAGCCCAGTGTTGTACATCTGACAGTCGCACCAAGGAATGCAATGGAGAGTATGGGCTGATGTCAAACTCCAGGATTAGAGACATCCTAAGACTCTTTCATTATCCATCATGACCCAGGGTGCATCTGTCCTCTACAAATGTACTGGGCTTCTTGAGAACATATTTCTATTTCCAGCTTGTCCCATCTTTAGAGGATAATGAGTTCAGTGAGTTCTATATGCTACAAGAAAGACATTTACATCCCCATTACCATCATCTGAGCTAAAACATTCACTGCACTCATCCTCATTATTTTTATGGATATCAAAAGAGAATTTTGCTATGGGGAAAATGTGTAGACATTCTCTTGTTGCTTCCATCTGGCATGAAGAGTAGGGGGAAGACTGCAGGGGACAGCCAAGAGCAGAATGAACATAACATAACTATCTGGCACAGAGGGCCACAAACCCAGTGGTTTTCTCCAACTTCTTCCCAAGGCAGATGCCTCACACCTCAGTCAGGATCTGTAACAGCTCCACAGTCTGGGGGAAAATAAGAATAAATAAAGTAATAGAGCTAGTAATGAAGTGACTCCCTCAAGAAAAGTGTCCCTAGGGTGTATTTTAGGACATTAGCTCAGGCTGCCTTGTCCTCAGTCATCTCACTGGCATTTAAGTAGCCCCTTGGGTTACAGATCATGGCAGGTGCGGGTAAGGAAAGAAGGCCATGCTAAAAATACCCATCTTCTTCTGGAACTCTGCCGGCAGCCCGGAGCTCCCTCCTTGAGCAGCAGGACCTCAGAAAAGGAACAGAGAGTTTCCTCTGCCTCATGAAGTAAGAAAGGTCTGGCCCCTTTCTCTACTGAAGTGACTGGTAGAAAGAGTCCTCCAGAGAAAATATACTCAAAGAGGCATTTCTGTTGAGAAATGGCAACTTCTACTAAATCAATAAACAGTAGATACAGACAGTGGCATTCAGCAGAGGGGTCAGGGGGGAGATCGAAGTGGGTAAAGTAGGTATAAATACATGGTAATAGAAGGAAACTAGACTTTGAGTGGTGAACATACAATGGAGTACATATATGTCAACTTGTAATGTTATACATCTGAAAAGTATATGATGTTATTAATTAATGCTACCCCCAATAAATTTAATAATTAAGAAAAAGAAGAGCCCTGGCTGCTGGGACAGTGGATAAGGCACCAGCCTGCGAACCCAAAGGTTGTTGGTTCAATTCCCAGCCAGGGCATATAATCAGGTTTCAGGCCAGGTCTCCAGCCAAGTCCATAGCTGGAGGCAAGTGAAAGGCAACCGGCAACCACACATTGATGTCTTTCTCCCTCTCTGCCTCTCTCCCTTTTCCTCTCTCTAAAAATAATAAATAAAATCATTTTAAAAAATAAGAAAAAGAAAAAAAGAAAGAAAGAGAAAACAGGCTCTCTTAAGGAGAAGCCAGGGTCCCAGTAGAAAGTACTTGGGAAAAAGGGTTTTGCTAGTCAACCAAGAAAGGGTCTTTACAAAAACAAGGGCACTCACTGCCTATTTTCAGTAACCTGGACCTACCCATAGTCCTTCAAACCAAATAGCATCAACCAAAAGTTAAGCTGTGGGCAGCAGGTATGGTATAGACATAGGAACAAAACATCAGTAATCCTGATATTGAATCTTCCGAATGCAGTGGCCCTCCTAGAGCACAGGGGAGCAGCAGGTAGATGTCAGGGGTTGTCCGCATCCACAGATGTTTTTGCACCAGCTTCACGGTCTAGAGAGAAGAGTGTGGAGCTGTACTAGCCACTCAGGAGACTGCGGGGGTTATGTTCACACATGTTCCTGGTAAGGACATCACTGGAAACTTGAGAACTAAGTATAGAACTATTTTTTTAAAAACATATATATGGACAGGTGCCCTCTAGTACAAAAAGAGTGTGGGGTTTGCTGGGAAGTAATGAATAAAACCATTCCAAAGTTTAGATGTGGCCCCTGAGGCTGGCTCAGGCGTCTGGACTGCACAACCTGGGGATGCTTTTATTTCTGCACAGACTGTGTCTTGAGGAATCATGACATGCTGTCCTGACCACATCGTCCATCTTCATTTCCCCAAACACATACTGCCGGGATTGATTAGTGGTGCTCATTCCTTTGCCAACCCAAAGGTTTTGGGAGAAGCAGGTATAGATGTCTAAAGATTTCCTCAAACTCCCCTTTGTAGCTACTAGAAACAAAATCAATATATCTGCCTTTCTATCTTCGTGAAGATGTTCTTTTTGTCCCATTTTGGGCCATAAACACTAGAGTAGGGAAGGTTTCCTTGGCCCAACCACACTTTCTCACCAGTTTCTCCCATTAGCGGGGTGTGGGTGGGTCTAGGGATATGAGATGCAGTACTAAGCTGCCCCATGCAGGATCAGACACCCTTTAGTCCCAGCCTCATTACTCCCATCTTTTAACTACATTCATGTTCATAGGTAGAAAAGACCTCTGGAGACCCCTTTCCTCCCCACTTCACCTTATAATGTATTGTTTTTCATTAGGAAATCAACCATCAATGTTAAAACAGGCTGGGCAATGATTAATGAAAAGAGCTTGTGCCCGGGACCTGGGACATCCTTGCTCTTGTCACTGCACTGCCACCTCCCAGCTGGGTGATCTTGAGCCAGTCATGGCCCTTGGTTTTCTAATCTATAAATGGGAATAATAGCACCCATCCTGGGGCTGTCATAAGAAGTAGTGAGGTGATAATGAACTCAAAAGTGCCTTTTCAACTTTACATGCATAGAAAATATTGCCCTTCTTGAGACAGCTAAATTCTACCACCCATTGGCTTCACAGAATCTCTATGTAGTTGTGCTGTTGAAAGAAGGATGAGATGTCAGCCCTGACCTGCGTAGTTCAGTTGGCTGAGCATCATCTGCAAAGTGAAAGGTCGCTGGTTCAAAGCCTGGGTTGTGAGCCCAGTCCTCAGTTGGCGGCATATGAGAGGCAACCAACCAACAGGAGTTTCTCTCACGCATCAGTGTCTCTCTTCCTCTCTTTCTCCTTTCACCTCTCTCTAAAAATAAATAAATAAAATCATTCATATATATATATATATATATATATATATATGTGTGTGTGTGTGTGTGTGTGTGTGTGTGTGTGTGTGTTTGTTTTTTTTAATGAAATGTCAGGCACGAAAATCCTTTGCCTTTTTCTGGACTGGGAGAACCATCTTGCCTGTGCAAATGCCCCACGTAGCAAGCGTATTCAGGGAACTCTCAGCAGAGTGAGAATAAACTGAGTGTCACCGGACAATGGAAGGAGGCAACCACAATGGCCTAAAGACCTTTCTCAGAGTGCCAAGCCCCGCTGGAAGCAGAGCATGCTTTCCTTGGGTCCTGATGGTAGTATTGCAAATCCCTGAGAAAGAAAACGCTCTTGCATTGTACATGAAAAGAACATGTTGTATCTTGTTCAATGTGACGGCCAGACTTGAGCATAACATGCTGCATTTCAGAACCTAGTGGAGAAGCAATTGTCTCTGGGTTTAATTATAGATTCTTCACTTTCCCTTAATTGCCTGAGTCAATACTGTTGACTCCAGGGAAGTCTCAGAACATAGGTAGAGCTCTTGCTGTTCAACAAGGGGTGATTATCAGGTAAAGAGCTTTCTGTTCTGTTCTGTTTTTTTAAACAAACAACCCTTGATGTATATATTCGAGTGTTGACTCCCTTTTCTAAACAAATGTCAGGAAATGCAGTATAGTAGACATGCGTGCTCTATATGGGGGAAGGCAATATATTTACTATTAAAGTTCTCCTAGAACAGCTGAGCTATGGAATCCTCACAGCTACAAGGAAGTCCCAGCAGCATTTGGGACAATGATAACATGGTTGAAAATACACATTAAATGACTCTCAGAGAGAGAGTTTTACCCCACAACATATATAGATAGATACTCTTCATAGAGTATAAAAAAAAAAAAAGCATGCGTCTTATTCACTTTCCTTGATCTTATAAAGTCTAGTTTAATGCCTTGCACACAAAAGGTGTCCAATAAATATTTGTGAACATTTGCTCTACCCTATCACAATACTTGTATTCATTCTTCAGAAAATAAATGCTAGACTCTGTATTTTGAATTGAAATAAGTCTTTTGAGCCTAGTTTTTAAATCTTTCCTTCCCAAACACTCTTTCTCCTATTTAATTGTATGGCTAATAGCCAATAAACAGTCATTCAACAAACATTTTTTGAGAAATGACCAATTGCCAAGCACTAAGGAAAATCTCCTGGAAATTCCACAAATAGGACCATGAACAGAACCACAGGGCCAAGGATATGTGTAGGCTCCCATGGAACAGACTCATGTGACCTCAGGAAGAAAAGTAGGTTACCTTTTCTCCTGAAATTTGGTCATAGTCTCCCAGTTTTTCTCCCAGTGGTGCTTCTGTTTATCTTGCTATGTCGGCTCCATGCTCCTTCCTCCATAACCAGACTTCTCTGCTTCCCCATAACTTAGTTGATGCATGGCTATTGTGATATATTGGTCAAGCAAAGCTAGTTATGCTTCAGTTGCAAACAACCCCCAGATTTCAGTGACCTAAAATAGCAAAGGTTCATAGCTCTCTCTTGCTACATGTTCACTGAGGGTTAGTTAAGGGGACAAGGGGGAGTTCTCTGCTGATCATAAGCACTTGGAAACCCAGGATGACAGAGCAGCAACAGTCTTTTAAATGAACATGAAGCCCTGGCTGGTGGCATAGTGGATAAGGCGCCAGCCTGCAAACCCAAAGGTTGCTGGTTCGATTCTCAGCCGGGGCACGTAACCAGGTTGCAAACCAGGTCTCCAGCCAGGTCTGTAGCTGGCAGCAGGTGAAAGGCAACCATACATTGCTGTTTTTTTCCCTCTCTGCCTCTCTCCCTTCCTCTCTCTCTGAAAGAAGAAATAAAATCTTTACAAAATAAATAAATAAAATGATCATGGAAAGGCATAGGCTAACTCTTTAAGTGTCCCCCATAAGTCACTTCTGCTCACATTTCCTTGGCCAAAGTAAATGAAATGACCATATCGAACTTCACTGGGGAAAGATGGATGGGGATATGCAATCCTTAATCCTTAATGGGGGAGAAAGTCTAACTATTTATGACTTAATAAATTTCCATAAAGGCATCTCCAGCCCAAGAACTGCAAACCCTTTTTGTTTCAGCAGCCTCAGCTAATAATCCATACTTCCCACACATCCTTTAATTCAAACTGCAGTGAGAGAGTGTCCCAATCCATCTTTGTCTGACAGGCCACAACACCACAACACCAGGTCCCTGTTTAGCCTATGGATCTGTCCTTGAGTCGTGGTCAACCAGCTGGGGAACAGGAATATCCCACTCGTATAGCAGGTGCGCACGAGTGTGTTTGAGGAACTGTCTGTAAAACCTGTTCACTCATGGAAACTTGAGTGAGTTTCTCTGCTATGTTAGGCACAGGGGGTAAAAGGCAGTAATATATGGTCCCTCCAAGAGTTTCTCTAGTTCAGTTGCCTCATTTTATAGATGAAAAAACTGAAACCCAGAGAAATGACTGGCCCTCTGGAACCCAAGCAGCCAGAATTTACTGAGCACTTTGCTATGTGCTAGACAAAATGCTTTTCATTCTTTAATTTTCATCCTTGTAACAACCCTAAGAGAGAAGAATTTTTATACCTACTTTACAAGAGAGGTTGTAACTTGGCTAAGGCCACATTGCAAGGAAGAGGTTAAACCAGGTTTGGATCCCAGAGTCTAACTCCTGAATTCCTACTCTTGCCCCTTGAGCTAGGAGCTCCAAGCTGGGGAGTCGGCATCTGTATATGGCTCATAGGCCTTGAATTTTGTCAGTACGGCGATGAAAGAGTTCTGGTGAGTTTCAGGCCATGCAGCCCTTGTCCATGTAGACCTACTGTTCTGACCATTAGGTCAGGCTATGTTTTCCCTCCAGAGCAGTGGGGTTAGTGGAAGAAACCTGATAAAATCCTGGAGAGGAACTTGATCTTTCTCTGAAGGACTTACAAGTTGTTTGGCCTGCCTAATCTGCTCAGATACCGTCCAGGGAATATTCGGTATCCATGTAGTACAGGTTGCGAATTATTCTTCGGGGACTATTAACAAGACCCTCACCAATTCTGCCTCAATCGGTCTTAGGCAGGGCCTTGGGGCAGCCCCCTTTCTTTCCCTCCCCACAAGCTCTGAAAAGAGCAGGCTTTTCCCCATTGGAGGCTGGAAGGAGTAAGAGATGTGAGGGAACTCCTGCTGCTTCCAAGTTGAGCTCACTCTACAGAGCTGGGCCTATTTCCTGCTCAGAGTTAAGACTGTGGATACAGGGACTTAGCTGAGTTAATATTTATCCCACATTTTGGCAACCGGGTACCTGAGTGTCTGTCTAACATGGCAAGAGGCCAAACTCCTAAAATCAGTGCAAGAAAAATTATAAAAAGTTAGATCTGGAGGCACCTGTTGGGGGGTGGGGGGAGTGGTCATCTACCCTCCTGGATTTTAAGATGAAAAACTGCAGCATAGAGGCTAACTCCTCTCCTGGCACAGCTGCGAACGATAGAGACAAGACCAAGCTGCCTGAGTCTAAACACAAAGTTCCCTCATCTTCAACTTCCACCCACCCACCTACCCTACCCTTTAGGGAGGCATTGCACAGGCACACGCAGAACTAAGCCAACTGGGTCCTGTGTCCCTAAAGTATTTGACCAGCCCTTCCTGAGGAGAGGGGCATGTGAGAAAACAGATTCCCCGACGTCCCGACCAGTAGCAGAGAAAGTCTCAGCAGTGGCACCCAGATCTTGCTCTTAACTTTCTCTGCTTTCTCTGCTCCAGTTTAGTCTCCAGAAAGTGAGCACCCGGGGTGACACCTGGCAAGCTGAATGCCGCTTTTTCCCAAGCGCAGGGCGGATGCCCGGAACGGCAGCCTGGGAGCCCGGTGCGGCTGCTGGGGACCCCGCGGGCCTGATGCTGCGCGTGCTGGGATCCAGCGGCTCCGGGGGTCCACGAGCGCCCACCACCTGTCCCGCTCCCCTGGGCTCCTGTGACTCGGGCGGGCTCAGCTGGGGAACGCAATGGCGGGCCGTTGGCTCCCGGAGGAAGGAGCGCAGAAGGCAGAGGTGAGCTCCTGGCTCCCGGCTCCACCCCAGCGAAGCCCTGATGCCCTCTCACTGGCGTGCAGGTTTGGAAACAGGGCGGCTGGGCAGACCGCCGCCTCGGCGGCTCCGGTCCCCATATATAGTCATATCCACCGTCAACTGGGAGGCCGGCAGGCGGCAGCGAATGGGCGAGCAGCCCCCGCGGGAGGAGCGGGGAGGGCGCAGGGGGCGGAGGGAGGAGAGGGGAAAGGGGGCAGGGGAAAAAAGCTTTTCCAAAAAAGTATTGGCTGTCTTGAGGAATGCGGTCGTCCCCTCGGGAAAGTACATATCTGGGAGCAGCAGGCGGCTCTGTGCTCGCACTCCGGCTCAGCCGCCCCTGGCTCTCGCCTCGCCACTCGCGCCGCAGCCCCCGGGCCCCGTGCCGCCGCCGCCATGGACGCCATCAAGAAGAAGATGCAGATGCTGAAGCTCGACAAGGAGAACGCCTTGGATCGAGCTGAGCAGGCGGAGGCCGATAAGAAGGCGGCAGAGGACAGGAGCAAGCAGGTCTGCACCTCCCGCCCAGCGCCAGCCGGGCGCCCGCGCTGCGCCTGCCACCCAGGTGCCCCCGAGTCTCGGGACCAGGACTGACACCTCAGCCCCTCGCCCCCTCGCCCCGAAGGCTCAGGGAGCCACCCACTTCCCAGGACTGCCGGTGACCCCGGTCTGAGTGGGGAGGGAAAGAGCAAGACTCAGGCTCATTCTAACTTTTCGGTCTGGTCTGAGGATGCGTACTTCCCTTTTCTGGCTCCCAGAGCGCAAGGAGTCAATTCAAGCCCTAGAGGCACTTGATTCTCTGGATCAGGAATCAATTTTGGATCGGTGGGGGTGAGGAGAGGTGAGGGTGGGGGTTGAAGGTCATCAGAAATGTTGTAAATTCTTCTGATCTCGTTTGCCTGGGGAGAATAAACCCTCCAGCTGGGATAGAGACCGCGGAGTAGGAGTTTGAGTCACGGAGTTTCCCCCTAAGAACTAAGGTGGGACCGAAAAGGGAGTAGAGCCCAAAACCAGGAAGATAGGGCATTTTTTCTGCACCAAATTGTGGAGTGGAGCCCACTGAGACCTCGACAGAAGTCTCATCTTGGGGGAGGTCAGGGTGGAGGGTGGGCCACCGTGCGCCTCCAGCTCTGGCGAGAGGTGGTTACCTGGGGACCCTTGAACCCCAACTCGGTGGTGACGCTCCATGCCGGAGGGGCCCCAGCCGACCCGGTGCCCGTGTGTTGTGTGTGTCTAACACGCGGTCCGTGCCGGCTGCCCGCGCCCGCCTGCCGCCGCCCCCCAGCTGGAGGAGGACATAGCGGCAAAGGAAAAGCTGCTGCGGGTGTCGGAGGACGAGCGGGACCGGGTGCTGGAGGAGCTGCACCAGGCGGAGGACAGCCTCCTGGCCGCCAACGAGACCGCCGCCAAGGTACCCGGGGCTCGAACACATCTCAGAGCACGAACGGCTAACTCTGTCTCTCTCTCTCTCTCTCTCTCTCTCTCTCCCTCTCCCTCCCTGTCTTTCCCTCTCTCTGTCCCGCTGTCCCTGTCCTTTTGGTTCTGTACACCCACACCCCTCCCTTGCGGGATCACGCTGCCTGCCGCACCTCCCCCTCCCCGCCCCCCACCGCCAACTCCCAGCTGGAAGATGAGCTGGTGTCGCTGCAAAAGAAACTCAAGGGCACCGAAGATGAACTGGACAAATACTCCGAGGCTCTTAAAGATGCCCAGGAGAAGCTGGAGCTGGCGGAGAAAAAGGCCACCGACGTAAGTGCATGCACACAGTGCCTCCCTCACCTCCCGCCAGGTCGCATCGCCACTCTGGATTCACCGCAGGGGCCAGAGAGCATTGGAGGAGGGTCACTTCCTCCTGCTGGACACCTGCATAGAGCCCTGCCATGGCCCAGAGCACTGGATCCTCCCTCAGACTGCTATGGCACACATTCATTCATATTCCATCCACTCCTCTCTCTTTTTCTCCTTCTTGCCTTCACCTGTGGGAGTTGGGGGGTGAAAAACTGGGAGGACAGAGCAGCTGAAATTGGATGCTGGAGGTGATCATTGCCTCCCTGGTGGCAGAAAACTTCTGAGGTGTCCTTACCAAGGTTTGTGCAGGCAGAATGCCTAGTTTCTTCACTCTTTCCTTTGCCGTCTTGTAGGGGGAAGGTCTGGTTTTCAGTGGTGGGTCTAGTCAGGGTACAGAGGGCCTGGCCTTTAGGTTGAAGGAATGTTTTGGGGCTTCTTTTAACTTGCAAGGCTGAGCTTGATGGTGGGACACAGAGACACTGGAGGCTTCCTTTCTCACTAGGGTAGCCTTAATTCAGCCCTTAAGATCTGCCTAGGAAGATGATACTTGCTTGGGTCTGCAGTCTGAGGGCACTAGATCCAAAAAGTAAGCTGGAGATTATATATAGCTCAGTGCTTTATATGGTATCTTGAGCAAGCTGCCCCTGCCCCTCCTGCTCACCCCACCCCACCTGTCAGTCTTCCGACAGCCACCACATAGTTTCAGGGGTGATGCACACACCTAAAAGCTCTGCCAACACTCTGTTCACTGCCCTTTGGAGGAGTCTTTTTAGCTGAAGAGCTTGCGTCTTCTGCTGCCTAAGTCAAGCCATGTGTTAGATTTCCAAAGGACTTCTTTTCACACCGTTAGATTCCACTCTAGAAGCTAATGAAGCCTGGAGGCCCAATTAGGAAAGAATTCCTTGGGAACAATTCCAAGAATGTACGAGCACCGGAGGAGGGAAAAGCTATGCCCAGAAGTTGAATTGGTAGAATATTTTGAGTAAAATGCAACATGCTAGAGAGTCTTGGGTCTTGAACTCAGGAAAGGTTTTTTGTGGTATGAAAAAGCCTTGAAATGGAACCTCCAAGTGTTCTTTGTAAATGAAAACTTCAGACTTAGGACATTTAGAAACTGAGCAAAAAAAAAAAAATTTTTTTTTTTTTTTTTTTGCAGTGAAAAATCAAGATTTCTAGAAAGGGAGATCAGAGAAGCACTGATTTAACTAAAATATTTAAGTTACAAACTACCTGGCTTTAGAAAAGAGCCAAAGAACACATAATTCTGCCTGCTTTGTATAATGTAGATCAGATGTCTGCTCCGTATAAGGCTAAATGGAGGATGTCTGTCTCCCCAAAATTCTCCAGCAGGACGTTTATTTAGCTTTTTCAAAAGAGCCGCTGATGGATCAAGGAGAGATATTCCTTATAAGGTAAAGAATGCAGAGAATTTGAAAATAGCTCAGTAAGGCCGAAGGCAAAAGAAGGGGAGAAAAGATAGTACAGTTCTTAAGGAAAAATAGATCATAATTATTGTGACTATGTAGTGCTACAAGTCTTCATTGAAAAGTCTTGTTTAAGGGAGCCTAGGAATGAGGTGGGACAGAGGTGGGAAAGAGGGTATTTAAAGCCAAGTTGGGGAGGGGAGAAAGGAGGGGGTGGAGTCAGCAGGAAAGGGTGAATTTTGCAACCCTGGGTTGATTTTATTTATTTATTTATTTAAATTTTATTGGTAATATATATTGATCACCTTTCCCTTTAAGGAATTTTAGGTTTTGGGAACCAGTAGGGATGTTGGAGATTGTGAAGAAATGCTATAGTGATTCCTAACTAGTAAAAATAGTCAAGACTTGAGCAGGAAGAGACAGATGTCACTCCAGAAAGAGAGGTGGGAGAGAGGTCAGCTCCCTGAGATCGTATTATATTACATCTGATTAAGACATTTCCCTGTCATTACCTTGTACACACATAGTTAAGAACTGTAAACCTGTTTTATATATTTTTTCTACTAGTACTAAAAACATTTTTCTAACATACTTTACACATCCTATTCCCGAAGGGAGCTCTTCCTAGCTTTAAAATTGGTAATTCGTGAGGTAGCATCCTTGGTGAATTTGTTTTGAATATTTTGTTGTCATTCCACCTAAGTGAGGCAGAGTGGGATGGAAGACTCTGGCCCCCAACCTCTGCCCCAATAACTGTATGTATCATATTAATTCTCTATAGGCCTTTGCTTTCTAAATCCACGATTCTCATCCTTATCTAAGCAGACTCACCTAGGAAGGTTTTAAAACCCAAAACCCAGGCTACACCGCAGGCGAATTAAATCATAATCTCTGGGACTGGAATCCAGGCGTTAGTATTTTCTTAAATACTCAGGTGGTTCCAATGTGAAGCCAAGGCTGAGAACTGCTCTATACTCTTGTATAATGACACAGCGTGAAAAAGAGTTCACCTGATACTGACTTTCTGAGGTGTTTGAAAAGCGGGACAGTAATTGGCTGCTTAAAACACTTGCAATATTCAGCAGTGTCCCAGGCTCCCCCTGGAGGCTCTCCGACATCCCCCTTCCCTCATCATCAAAGTTAAGAGGCCCAGCATCTGTACTCCTTTGGGGGAGGGTTTGTAACCTCCCGCCAGACAAGACGAACTGGGTGGAAACAAAGCCACAGGCTCCACCTACAGGATGTGAGAGTCCCTGCAGGGGTTTGAGAGATCCCCGCAGAGGCTGTGAAAAGGTCCTTAGAAATCAAGTCAGGAATGCTAAGGAAGTTGGTGGTTAGGGCTCTGGAGAAAGAAAGGGATGTCAAGACTGTTCTCTTTTTCTTCATTAAACATCAGGAACTGACTTGAAGGGCCTCTTTTGAGAAAGAATAGGATTGAAAGCGGGGAGACAGCAGGCATTAAAAAAGAGCCAAATGGGGCAAATTGAGACAGAGGACAGTTCCCAGAGATTGTGTCCACGTTGGTTTTCATCCAGCTGTAGCCAGACGCCCTGATAGGGTTCAATCGCCTTTCTTAGTGTGCCTTTTAAAGGCAGCGCAGTCCAGCCCAGAATTGGTCAGATTCCAAAAGATCTGAGGCTAACCTAAAATCAGAGAAGGTTGTGACCAGAAGGGACCCCTGAGATAATTGTTTTTATGGACAGGAAAGTGAGCCTCAGAGAGGCTAGGAAAAATAGCTGGTTATGGGGTCCCAGCCTGACTCTTAAAACAGGTTAAAACATTCAGTTAATTAAATTGTAGTTAAACTATTAACTAAAACTATTATTTGAGTACTTAACGTATGTACAAGGTATTGACTAAGTGCTTTATATCATTTTATAACTCACATCAGCTCAATGAGAAAGTACTACCATTAACCCCATTTTTATAGATGAAGCCCAGGGAAGACAAGCTATTTGTCCGAAGTCATACAGCCAGGAAAGAACTAGGAGCCTGATTTTAACCTAGGAAGACTCCATTTAGAATAGGTTTAACTACTATGTAATATGTTAGTGGCTTTCACTTCGTGACTTTTGGAGGGGGGGAGCTATTACTGTTCAAATCGTATGTTCTGCGGTTCTTTGCAGCGAGGAACAGACATCTTTGGGGGCCCACTAAGGCCCCAAACCCTCGGCTCTCCCTCCTGGGCCTGGGAATACGGGATTCGAAGCGGAGCGCTCCCGCCGCCACTAGGCGGCACTATAGCCCTTAGCAACCGGCCGGTTACTGCGGGACAACTTGGAGCCGGGGAGGGGCGCTGGGAATTGAAGTAAAATCCCTCGAGCGGTGACCTCCTTTCCTGAGGGCCCACCCAGTCTGCCTACTGTCTTGTAGTGCGCCCCCAACGCCTGCCATCTCAGCTGCAGCGAGCATGCGCAGCGCCTCCCGCGGTTTGCAAATTCCCGGGGTCCACGGCGCGCGCCCTGCCTCGCCCGCTGTGCCCGCCCCCGGCGCTCGCGCACCCGCCTGCGGTTCTCCTGCGCTGCCCTGGAGACCGCGACTTCCGGGCTGCTCTTGGGCCGCCGGGGGCGCCGCGGTCCTGCTGCGAGGTCTGGGCGGGGCGGCCCGGCGTTCTAGAGTGCGGCCGCGGAGCGCAGCAGCTGGCCTCTCCCACCTTAGCCCGCCCGCCGCCGCCCCGCACCATGGCGGGGAGCAGCTCGCTCGAGGCGGTGCGGAGGAAGATCCGGAGCCTCCAAGAGCAGGCGGACGCCGCGGAGGAACGTGCGGGCAGCTTGCAGCGCGAGCTGGACTACGAGAGAAAGCTGAGGGAGACCGTAAGGGACCCACCCATCACCCACCCCACCCCCCACCCCGAAGCGCCTCCTCCCTGTCGGCTCCTCTGCGCGCCGCAGAGCCCTGTGGAGCCCACCTGTCCCTGCCCCAACGCTCCGGGGCGCACCTGGGCTGCGGCGTGGGGTTCTGCGAAGGGGCCTTCCCCATTCTCGTCTGCCCTTCCATTCCATCTCTCGGGTCTAAACTAAAAGCTCCGAGGGAAAGCAGGAGTGGTGTTGAGAAGGTTCTGGAAGCAGCACTTCCCCAGAAAGGGGCTCCATTTTGGGGGTGTTTGCGTTTGGTCCGATGTCTCGGGGGGCGCCCAGGATGTGCACTTTGCACTGCTGGCATTATTTACTCGGAGGGTGGGATGGATGGAGAGGAATCCCTTCCTTTGCGAAGGGGCACGGACAGGTCAACTCTCATGCACTGCCGGACTTTGGAACCCCGGGATGCTAACCTCCACCATCCCCGTTGACCCTGGGTTTTCTAGAAGCCTGTTTTTCTCGGTGGTGGTTGAGACATTGACAGCGCCAGGTTCTGAGTTCAGTAGTTTGTGGCCCTTTGACCTTTCCTTTTCTCTCACCATCCACATTTTCTGTACAGATAGATGTTCCTTTGTTACTGAATCTTGAAAGAAAGTTGGCCAAATGTCAACAATTATTGGGTGTATTCTCTTGCCGGCTTCCCCTCCCCCACGTTGAATGTAATACCACGTTGAATGTAATACCTGGCTTGACCAATGTATCCAGCAAGCAAACAGAAACAGGATTTCAGAGGTAGTGTTAAACATTTGCTATTTGTTGATTTGTGAGAGGGAGGGTGTATGTATGTATGTATGTATAAAATCAGGATACTCCCAACACCATAGGAAATTTATGACAAGTGATAATATGGTGACCAGCTGTGCTTAATACCAGCCCATTCTCGGTTGAGTAAATCGTTATTGGTTAAGTGTACAGCTGGCTGCAGAAACTACAAGACCTGTTTTGCATAAAATACATAAAAGCAAACAGCTCCTCTTAAGAGGAAGGCTAACTGGAGGAAATTTCAGCTAAAATACAGACAGGAATCAAAATCAATAAGCAAAAGACAGTTTTCTTTAGAGGACAAGTCAGAAAGGGCCTAGGGGGTGTCTCTGAATTTAACTGGGCTGTAAATTGGTTCCAGCTGCCTCTCTGACTGGTTAGCAGCTGTCCTCGAACCGTTAGAACCAATGGTACATGATGGGTAAGAACAAGAACTCAGGACCCAGATGGCTGGGATTTGAATCTTCCACTGCTTATTACCTTGGTCTAATGAACTTCTCAGTCTCTCAGTTGCCTAATTGTAAATATAGATAATAATAGCACCTACCTGTTGTGAGGGTGCAAGGAGTAAGTGTGTGTAAAGGAATTACAGTGGTTCTAGGCACAACAGAACAGGTATTAAAATGACACAGCACTTGGCATAGCTCATTGCTCCTTCACTGTCAGTTCCCTGACTATCAAAGGGGCTTGGAAGTAGCCTGCTCGTTACTTTATATCCTAACACACTTAAATGCTTTTAATCAATCATTTATTTTTCCTTTTGGACCTTGGAGAGGGGACGTAGGCAGCCTGAAAGGAATGTTTGGTGGGTTGACATGGCATTAACGATGGAAGTTAGTAGAATTCAGCTCACCCTGCTAAGAAAGGGAATATGTGGTCCTGTACAAGAGAGCCTTTTACTGACTCCTGGCCTAGTGATTGATGTTAGACACAGAAGATAAATTGTATGAAGGACACATTGTTACTTTCATACTCACCTTTTCTTTTGTGCGTTTTTTATAAGTGATCTTCCTGTGCCAGTTGGTGAAGGGTGATACCTCCATTCTTTCCAAAGCTTTATATTAAAAGCTTAAACTGCTTCAGTTTTTTAAAGTAATTTTTGAAAACTGGGTGATTGGACACAGAACCTTTTAAGACAGCTACTGGAGGGCTGGGTCAAGCTAGTGAGAGAATTTCTAATTGAGAGGGGTTGCTCAGTTCTGAAACTGGAATTTACAGAGAGCTAATCCAAGGCGGTTTCTTGGTAGTTGTCAGACACAGTTGTGAGTTAAGGTAGTAGTCACAGTGTCTCTTGGCAGTGGAAATGGAGGTTTACAGACAAACCATAAGCCACTACAAAAAAATAATAAAATTAAAATTAATTTTTTTTCCTAAAATTGGAGAGTTGGCCCTAAATTCAAATTCTCAAAAGTTCAGAGAGGCTGTAGTTAATTGGCTATATTATACCAGCACTTACCTTGGAAAAATCAGCCATTCCTTATTTCCCACTGGTTTGCTTTTCCAAAGTGTACAGGGCCCGTCAAATGTTTGGAATGAGGCTCCTTGGCTTGATGTAATGGTTGACGGCCGCTACCTCTTATGACTCAAGGGAGTTTTGTTTGTTTTTTTGTCATTATCAAAGGAAAAAGTAGGAAGGAGTCATTCCTTCCTCTTTTCTGGATCGTACCCAGCAAACAAGGAGACCTAAAATTGCAGCCTGGAGGTTCTTAATTGGTAATTTTATTAAATCATGGAAATAACCACTTTACAAAATTCCCACCCCTTTCCCTCTTTAGCGTTGGTAAATATTTCTGAGACCAGGAAATTGAGGGTGCATTTTGTGTTCATGTTGGCACTCCCAGGGTGGCAGTAACTGGAATATATACTCTCAATTTCTGCTTTCATATGTAGGCAAGGCAGAGGCACTACAATGCCCTGTTCATGTCTGTTCTCCCTCATTATACAAACATCCCTCATAAATTACAGGCTTTGGCACAGATAGAGGAGGTTGTGTTTATCTGTTATCCATGGGAGTGCCCCTTAATGTCATCAGTGTTTTCCCCCCCTTTTCTTACCATATAAGGGCAAAAGTTTAACTTGGCTGTAGTCACTTGGTCTTACACAGCAAGTTGAGTGAAACCTTCTCTGTATAATAGTGTTTGCATGAAATAAGACCTCACCTTTGATCATCCCATGCTCCATTCTGGTTCAGGCAGGACTTTGAAAATATATTTCAGGTTTTTAGGATCTACTAATATTCTCCTGCAATTATTCATAGCTAATTTTCAATTTTTTAAAAAAACTTTATTAAAGATTTTTATTTTAGAGAGGGAGAAAGAAGAGGGGAAACGTAACATACAAGAGAAACAGCAATTGGTAGGCTCCTCTACCACCCCACTCCCAACCTAGGATGGGCCTGCAGCCCAGGCATGTGCCCTAATCAGGGATCTAACCGACAGCCCCTTTGGTCTGCAGGCCAGCCAGGACATATTTATTGCTATTTTTAATTATGTTTTTTAGTTGTGTTGGGTAAAACATCTAGATTCCCTGACAGTCTAGGTCTTACCTAATCTTGGAGTAATATTTTGCTATATTGGGTCAAGCATGCCCTTGATTTCTATATAGTACCTTGTTGGGGTGGTGGTGAGGAGGGAAGTGGTACGTCTGCCTTCGTTTTCTATATAGGTAGCTAATACCTTTGATGTGGGAGAGGAGGGGCGCCCAGAGGAGGAGACCAGGCTGACTCTGCATCTAGCTCTCCGGTACTCTCCCAAGTGCAGAGCTCTTTCGTGGTTGTTGAACAACAGAACTGCAGGAGGAGAGTTGGTAGCCTTTACTCATGAAGCCATCTAGTTTTGGAGTAGCTCATTACATGTTGGGATCACAATAGCACTTTTGAAATAAAAGAGAGTAGCATCCCAAACTAAAAGACTTCGTCAGCCAGTGCATCAACACACGGACTGTTGTTAGAAGCAGCTAACCCAGCATGCTCACTCAGGGTAATTTCCGTGCTTGGAAATAGCTTGCATCTGGGGTCTTGACCTTTCCCAAACGCCTTGTTATTTATATCTGCTTTTTAAGTAACAGTCAGTCATGTGGCTGTGGGCTTGTATTGGCAGAGACAATAGCAGGTTAAATCTCTAGCAGACTGCCCAGGTGCTGTGATGAAAGGAACCTTAGAAAGTGTCTAACTCGGAACTTAGGAAACCCATAGTGGAAATAAAAGCAAGTGAAGATAAAGTGGGCCTTTTGAACACAGAACATAATTCCATCCCCCTTCCACACATGAAAAAAAAAGGGGGGGGAATAGGAGAAAGAAATAGGTGAATTCTAAGGAACCAAACAAAATTGTGAGCAGACCAGTACGGTAGAGCCTGCGAAGCCAGTGAGAGCCCAGGTTTTTCAGGGAACCTTACAGAGTTAGGTGCACCCTAGACATTGCTCCCAAGTGCAGGTTGTAACCTACAGGCACCTTTGTCCTGCTCTGAAACCTCTGGGGTGCAGGCATTGGCTTCTGGGATTGAGAGCAAGTGCTCTGTGTCCTTATGTGAGTGTCACCCATCAGGGTTACTTGACGGTTTTCGATTTTATACCACTGCTTATTTCAAAAAGGATTGAGAGGACTGGTTTAGTGGATGCTGTTTAATATGGTAACTGTTCTCCTCGTCCTGGTTAGTGTCTGTCACTAAAGGCCATTGTGCCAGTATGGGTGGCTGTAGAGAACCTCCCACTCTGACTTCGAGACTTGGGGGAGGGGGTGAGAACCACAAGTTCCAGGGCTTCTGTGAGGGGACCATGAGAGAAGTGACAGAGACAGCACGCAAGGAGCCGAACAACTCGGATTTTAGTCTTGTCCCCCACCGGCAGCTGTTGATCAGAGTATATTTCAGAATGCTGGGTCAATGATCCCACCCTCCTCCTATTTTCTTTTGAAGGAAGAGCTAGGAGAGTGGTTCCCACAGAATTTGCCTTTAAGTGGTGGGTGGGGAAGGTGAGGGAATGGAACAAGTTGCTTATTTATAATGAAGATTCTTGCCCTCCCCTGACCTGAATCAGAATCTCCAGGGATAGGGGCTGGGACTTTGTATTTTTAATAGGAATCTCCTAGTGAATCCTGGCACTCAGCCAGTTTGGGAACTGTTGGATGATGCCTGGCTAGGTGTTTAGCTAGTCCTTCCAGCTAAACCATTGAAGCCTCTGCTTTGGTCTCTGTGTGCACTAGTCCTGGCTCCTGGAACAGATCTCCGTTCCTAGTCATTGCTGTGTGCCCAATGTGAGGCCCTATTGGCTGGTATTCCATAGGTTACAACCCATACTGTCAAGAAATACAGGTTCTACAAAATGTTCCTGGGGGGGGGAAGAAAGTGGCATTTATAAACCGTGTCCAGAGCTAAAGGAAAAAATGGCTGGGCCTGGGGGTGGAATAAGAGGGAAAATACAGATTGATAGGGGCACAGCTCAGGTAGGGAGACCTTGTGTGCAGAGGTGGAAATAAACCTGGGATGCCATCTCCTTCCTCTCCAATCCCCAGCTGTGTGGGGAGCGGACCTAGGTGGGCCGGCTTGTCACCCAGAAGTTTCAGTTCACAGATCATAAGCACTCTCCTTTCTGTGAGTACAAAGTTCTAAAGGCTGGGACCCAGATTGAAAGCAGAGCAGGGAAATTAGAATGTGGTGGCTACAAAAAAAAAGGCTTTTAAAAATCTCATCGACATTTCTCTGGCCATACCACCTGTAACAAGATACTTGCCTTTGTATTAATAATAAGGAAAGGAAGGGGGGATACTTTTGCATATATAATCTAGACACTCTACGGAGGGTTGGTTTGTTTGTCTTTGCTCTTCATTTTTAACTTTTCAGAGTTGCTTACTTGTTTCCTCCATTCATAAAACAATAGAATTTGGACGTAAAGGGGAGGGGACTAGAAAAGTGAAGAAAAGTATACTTAATGTATACTACTTCCAGCTTTTAAAAATCGGGCTGAAGACTTTAAAAGACAGTTCCCTATACTAAAAAGAGATGTGTTATTCTTATTATGCTCACCTCCTTCTCCAAAAACACCAGTTACCTGCTGGTCAGACTTGGTGGGGCCCATTACTCACTGTGCGTCACTACTGATTTCCTTTACAGGCCAGTACAGCTGTAAACCATCCTCAGATTTATTTCCCGTTTCCCTCAGCTCCCTGCCTCTGTCAATCAGTTTTTACTACATAGTTAATGTTTGACAAGATAAAATGTATTTGAATGTTTTTTGTAAGGAGCCCTTCACCAAATGCCCTAATCACTTCCCTTTCCCAGACAAAACCTGGCACAGGTGAGCAAAGAGCTGAATGTTCTTGTCGTCCTTTGATTCCAGGCCATCATCACAGCCTTCCTCTAAACAGCATGTGCTTTTTCAGACTGGCTGTCACATGGGTCCATGAGCCAAGAAAGTTGCTCTTATTTAAGTTAGCTTGATGTTACTCATTTTATTCAGTAGACTTTAACTGAGCTCTTATACTGCAAAGAACAATAAGAAGACATGAATGTAGGTGGAGAACTGGCATAGGTCTCTTAAGTGTGTATTGTAATTTTTCGAAAGCTCTCCCTGTGGTCTGAAAACCCCATCACCCCATGATAACTAGATATTCAAAGTGGATTAGGATGAAGAAATAGAACCTGATTGATAAATTCCATGTCTCACATTCAGGCATCATATTTAAGCAGCTACCAGTGCAGTTGTATGTCATGGACCATCAGTCTTCAAAGGTGCTTGCAATAGTGGGTAATCATTGCATCCCCAAGAAAGAAACATCTTATTCTAGAGATAGATACAAATAAAAACAGTATCTGTGCCATTTTTCTCCTAAGGAGTCTGAAATTTTCTGGTAGTAATCTTGATTTATAAGAAATTCCAAAAGGTTTTGTTGGACGCAGTTCGGAAATTTATATTGGCCCTGTTCCAGGGGGACTGGTTACTCTAACGGGTTCCGGCAAAGAGGACAAGGAGGGGGTTACTGGATTTAGTTGTCTGCATGGTATGGATTTTAGAACCACTGAATTTTGAAATAGTATACTTTCTTTATAAGGCCCCCTTGAGAAGTGGTCTGGAGAAAGGAGAATTGAGATTCCCAGCTCTGATTTCTGGCTCTACAGCTCTTGCCCTCTGTGGCTGCGCCTGGATAAGCCGAGTCATCTCTGTCCACACTGCAGGCCCCCAGACAGTTGGGTGGCCCTAGGGAGGTAAAGCCAGTGTGTTAACATCTATGGAAGAAAGGAACCAAGTGAAAGAGCGTTTGGGGGCTGGTTCATCTTTCCAATGAGAATGGTGTTGGTAGATGTGTATAGTCACATGTAGACATTCCATGTCTAAATCGATATATAAACATACCAGAGAACTCCAAAGTTGACCGGGGTTTGTAATGCCCTCAAGGGTAGCTCGCCCAAACTTCCTATCTGAAAGCAGCGTTTCAGTCTCAGCCATTTCCTGAAGGCACTACCCTCACTTGCCCCCAGCTCTGAAATGCCTCTCTCTCTCTGCCCAGGCTGAAGCCGATGTAGCTTCTCTGAACAGACGCATCCAGCTGGTTGAGGAAGAGTTGGATCGAGCCCAAGAGCGTCTGGCAACAGCTTTGCAGAAACTGGAGGAGGCTGAGAAGGCAGCGGATGAGAGCGAGAGGTGAGGGCGCCCCACTCCGCCCACTTAGCATAGGCCTTTCCTCTCGGCGGGACAGGAGGGCTTCTCTGATCTTGGGGATGAAGAATTTTGCAGGTCCTTAGTAGAATCATTTCTTCATTGGATCCCAGGTATAACTTGATTGGTTTCGTTCATTTCACATCAGTACTTAATTTATCGGTTTTATTTGTTTAATGTAGGTGCTTTTAGACAAAGCCCATATAGGGGCTTTGAACCCCCAGGTTACAAAGAAAAAAAAGATCCTATTCTTGTCCTCGTAGAACTCGGCATCCAACAAGGGAGATGGATGTATGAACAAGAAATTCTAGGGATGAATAATGGTTCTTTCATTCCTGCTGACCCTTTTAAAAAGATAACTGTTTTAAAACATACCAAGGAGGCTTAAATAAACACGAGCTGTCAGTTGTCAAATAGCCCAGACAAACAGGTGTAAGAGAAAACATAAAACAGAAATATGATCTACACAAATAAATTGTTTTGGACTTAGTAATGCTACTAAGACAGACGCACATGTACATACAGTCAGACACTGTGTCTTCTAAGCCTGCTCCCACTGTCACCTGGCTCTCTCTGCCCAACTTACTGCTCCAAGACTGAGCTTTGTGGGTAGGAAAGGAAAACCATGGCATCGTAGATCAGCACAACTTAGTGTATTTTAGAAGACATTTCTTCTATGCCCAAGTGTTGAAGTTAATGCATTCGTATTACGTAGGAACACTCTAGAAAGACTCCTGAGACTACAGGGAGTTCTGCTGCTTAAGGGATGACAAGGTAGCATGGGGGCTCGGAACACTGGCCCATGACCTGTACCGTGCCCCTGGCAGGTGAATGCAATCAATCATTTTGCCTGGTCCTCCATCTTTGAAGTGACTTTCTGCTCCCTACCGCCATGGATGAAGAGTGATTTCAGACTTTCGGACTGAAGGAGCTTTTTAGCTGCAGTTTTCAGCTCAGAATTCATTGCTGCTCATTGTTTGTTCTCAAACCAAGAGTTTTGGAATTCTTGAAGATGACTCATCCTCTCTAACAGTGTACACATACCAGAGGTTTTTCGGCTGACTTCTTCCTGGAATACACTTGTTAATGAACCCAAAAGGCAGTCTGAATCTGGCAATGTTAGACATTGGAGTAAAAAGGAATTTCAAAATCATTTACTCCAGTCCCCTGATTTCACACTGATGTGGCTGCACAAAGTCTCACAGCCACCTGATGGCTGAGCCAAGACTAGAACTCAAGTCTCCTAAAACATATTGCAGTGTTTCATCAAAATATAGTGACTTATTTATCTTATTGCCTACTTAGATTTTGGCCATGAATCCTATTTTAACATGAATTGTTATACCATAAGTGTGTAACATACTATAAATCAGTTAACATTTTCCAAAACTTAACACCATGCAGTAGGATCCAAATATACATATCAGCATAGAAGATGGTGTCCATCCTATCAACACTTATATTATTAAAGAGTTCCATTAAAGGCAAAACTCATAGTTTCTTATTTAAAGTGTTAGGTTAACCCATATGAAACTGCCATTTTTATGGGTCTGGTTTGGTCACATACCAGCAATTTCATCTGTTCAAACTAATATTTACATTTGTGGCTGATGAGGTAAGAACAACCACCGTCTTTGTAGGAGGAAGCAGATGAAGATACATAATGCTTTTGTTCTTTCTTTGGTCTATTTTCAAGCTTCCCAGCAGGAAAAGAAATCCCATTATTTATATAGCAAGTGAAGCAAGTTGGCCTCTCCTGTTTCCCTGCCTCCCAGGATTCTGAGATGGTACCTTTATTTACCATTCGTTTCCTGGAGAGTTTCACCAGTACTGGAAGCGTAAGGTTGCATTCACAACAGAAATATATTTCTTTCTGCCCTCAGTGTTGGAAATTCTTACTTCATGACTTAGAAAATAAAGGTATCCCTTTGCTCTGTTTCAATCTGCCAGTTACATGAAGCTCCATAAACCACTACAGTGCATTGTGTGGATTTGTGGAAGACAATTTTAAATCTTAGGTTTTATTGCTTCTCTTCCTTTTCAGAGGCATGAAAGTCATTGAAAGTCGAGCCCAAAAGGATGAGGAGAAAATGGAAATTCAAGAGATCCAACTGAAAGAGGCCAAGCACATTGCTGAAGATGCTGACCGAAAGTATGAAGAGG
The DNA here is from genome assembly GCA_004026585.1 of Noctilio leporinus. Classification (NCBI taxonomy): domain Eukaryota; kingdom Metazoa; phylum Chordata; class Mammalia; order Chiroptera; family Noctilionidae; genus Noctilio; species Noctilio leporinus. The sequence goes on from PVIW01003378.1 coordinate 86,844, forward strand.
TCAGATCCTGGGGCCCAAAGCCTTGTGTACCCCCAGCAGCGGCTGGTAGGGAGTGGGGGCAGTGGCAGGAGCAATACATACATCCTTTATACAGCCTTGTGCTCTTCAGCGAAATAATCAGCTTCCTTGGCAGAAATGGGTGGTTTGGAGAAGCAAGAGTTCCCTTGTCTGCAGAAGATGGTTCTTATCTGATCCTGCTAGGGGATCCCAGCCTTCGTCGGGAAGCTACTCAGTAGCACTGGGGAAGACCAAAGCTTCTCCTCTTGCCCCTCTCCCCTCCACACCCTAAAGACTGGAACAAAACATCTTCAGCCAAGAGAAGGGAGAGCTGGGCTTCTTGTGTCTGTGGAAGGAGCCTTGTATGCTGTCACCATGCAAGCAGTCCTTGGAGTGATGCATCTAGCATGGTCCAGTTTAGGCAGTGCAGAGACATGACCAGGCACTTGCTTGGGTGATGGATTCATGGAGGGCATTTTCACTTTGTCCTGCTCTCCTCAAGGTCGTAGCATTCCATCATCAACATCGGTTCATAGTTAAGTCCGTTTCTGATCAGTTCCCCATGCAGACACCTTCCTATGATAACAGAGCAACATAACTGTTCAGGTTGTAGCTTTGCCCTTAATGGGCCATGAGTGTGTTGAAACAGCATTGACTTCCCTTTTTATTAAGATTACCATTATTATTTCTAGATTGCATTATGCCCTCTAATTTTGAAATATTGAAGAGGATCTCTTACCTTGAGTTCTTTCTTTCACTGAATACAGAGTTGACTTCCTTAGGCATCTCACCAGCTTATCTCATGCTAGTTTCTCTTGTTCTGTTGGCATTTGTAACCTCCTCCACTGAAAGGAGACTGAGCATTTTCCTGGCAGCCCCTACCTTTTTGGCATAAAATGCATTCTTTCTCATCATACTGCTATTTTTGAGATTGTGAATTTCATGTTTCTGCCTTCTTCCCCACTTTGGTTTGGCTGCTATGTAATTATACAGACTTTACCTGGGACAGACTTAAAATGAGAATGCCCATTCATAACTAGCCATTCCAGGTCCTTGGTCTCCTCTCCACTAGCACTCCCAATGGAGAGTAGCTCTTCTCCAGCCCACAAAAAAAGGGGATCATCTTATTTGTAGACAAGATCTTCTAGGGGCTGAGGGATCCAATGCCCAACCCTGCCCCACCCTTAGTCAAAACTTGCAAGCCCATGGTGTTTGTGTGTATTGTTTTGTCCTCTTGCAGGTGGCCCGTAAGCTGGTCATCATTGAGAGTGACCTAGAACGTGCAGAGGAGCGGGCTGAGCTCTCAGAAGGGTAAGCAGGCCCGGCGTCAGGACGCCATGTGTGGGGTGCTGCAGAACAGTGACTAAACAGCATGACCTTCTGGCAGCTGCACATTTACCTGTTTCAGCTCTGGGCTCCTTATGTGCTCATTTGACATGGATGAGCCACGAGTCCAGAACACAGAGGACTTGTGTGGGGTGTCTGTGTATGAAAGCGTGTATCACTGCATGCCTTACCTGCACACTGATTTTGAGAATGGCCTTGTGCATTTCCTGTGTCCACTAACAGCCAAGTTCGACAGCTGGAAGAACAATTAAGAATAATGGATCAGACCTTGAAAGCATTAATGGCTGCAGAGGATAAGGTACTGATGGCTCATGTGTGGTTTTTAGGTTTAACTCCAACCCAGCTTCCGGTACCTGCTGGTTCGTTTGGTATAACGACTGCACCTTCACTACACCCTTTGCTGTCTTATATCTTGCTTTAAGTGCTTCCTTTGGGTTCTTTATACTCCTTTGTTTTTCCTTCATAAATGCTCTTTGGTGCAGCCAAAAAAAGGAGCCAAATTATCACACTTCAAAGTAGTTGGAGTTTGTCACCTTGCCTTTCTGCTTTTACAAGGTTGGAGGGCAATGTTCATGGTGAAATTGTATGTTTTTACTACCCGATGATTTGGCTACTTTAAGGCGGCCCTTTGTTCTCTAGGACTTGGTTTTCACCTTTTCCCATCCCTCTCCTTTTTCTCTCCTCCTTCCTTTGGCTTGTCTCCCACCCTTTCTGCCTCTGATCGAAAACGTTAGCAAATGTGCCGAGCTTGAAGAAGAGTTGAAAACTGTGACGAACAACTTGAAGTCACTGGAGGCTCAGGCTGAGAAGGTAGGCCAGGAGCATGGTGTGGGGGAAAAGGAATCCTTCCAGAGCTGCTCAAAAGACATCCGCTTTTTCTTTTCTGAGGCCCTGTTCGTAAAAGCAATAGTCCGTTAGACATTTTAGTCATTGGCATTGTGTAGAGGTGATTTCCTGATTATTGAATAACGGATTATTTTTTTTTAATAGAGAATAAATTTTATGTTGAGTATATGAGTCATCTCTAACAATTTAATTTAAACCAAGTGCCAAATGGATGTTATCTTGTTCTTATCCCATGTAAAACAATAGGCAGGAAAACAGAGACTGTATTGTAATATGCCATTTGATCTCAGAGGCTCCATTACTTCCTGAGAGAGCCCCAACATCTGTTGGCTGGGCTGGCACTTCTCTGTATTAGAAGACAGGAGTATAGAGTGAGCTGTGGTCTGACATCTGGAACGTTCTTTCTAATTACAGTACTCTCAGAAGGAAGACAAATATGAGGAAGAGATCAAGGTCCTTTCTGACAAGCTGAAGGAGGTAATGTGGATGTTTTGGGCAAAGCCATCTTCATTTTAAATGAGTTTGTTTTTATGGAGCAGCACAGGGCTTTTTCATTTTAAAGTTGCAATGATCGGTCGGTATCAGGGATATTCAGAGGTCTCAGAGTTCCCATGCGGTGCCAGCTGCCACCCCTCACTGTAGTGACTGACTGACAAGTAGTTTCTGGGTAGTGACAAGTAGTTTGTGGGTACTGCACTTCCATTTTCTCACTTTCCCTGCATTCATAGTTACTAGAAACCTAAAACATTCCAATTTTTTTTTAAAGATTTTATTTATTTATTTTTAGATAGAGGGCAAGGGAGGGAGAAAGAGGGAGGAAAACATCAACGTGTGGTTGCTCTTGTACGCCCCCAGCTGGGGACCTGGCCTGCAACCCAGGCGTGTGCCAGGCCTGACTGGGAATCAAACCAGCAATGCTTTGGTTCGCAGGCTGGTGCCCAATCCACTGAGCCACACCAGCCAGGGTAAAACAGCCCAATTTTGACCAAAACAAATCATTGCAGGCTGAGACTCGGGCTGAGTTTGCAGAGAGGTCAGTAACGAAATTGGAGAAAAGCATTGATGACTTAGAAGGTAAGATCTCAAGCTTTGTTTTTCGTTTAATCCTTACATTTGAGTATTGATTTTCTTTTCCAAGCGTGTTCACCTTGAACTACTCCTTTGCTCTTGCACATTCCTCCTGTCTGTCCTTGGGGTTTCATTCTGTGGCTCTTATATTCTTGGACCTGAGTCCTCTGCTCACCAGATCGCTGTCAGCCACCAGACAGGCACATCTTTTTTTTTTTTAATGGCACATGCCATCCAGTGTTACCCCACACTCCTCAGATGTGTGGCAAGGTTATTTTTCATTGTGAGTAAGGTGGTTGTAGGTGAGAATGTCTCCAGGATATTTTCTATCATTAGGGATTCCTCCTAATAGTTAGAATGGTATGAATTCATTCTTAGACACAACCCAGCTTCTTCCCAGTATGAATTCAGTGTAAGGGGTTGGGGATTTTGTCATTAGTTACCTTAGTAAATGCTTTGTGTGCCGAAGGAGGAGTGGGGGTAGGATACCGTATTTTGAGATTAACTATACTTGAGCATTTCTCCCCTAAGATACTTAGGTTTTATTGTAACACCCCCTCTGTTTCAAAGAAATCCTAAACATTGAGCTCAGAGGCTTGTCAAGGATCAGCAATAAAAAAGAAAGATTGAAAAAGAATACATAAAGTGTGTACATCCAAGGTAGTAGGGACTGGACAGGAGGTTGGTGTAGCTGATAATCAAGCTAGTAGAGGGAGAAGAATAACCAATGGTTGCAAAATGGTCTGTCCTGGTGCAGCAAAGTATGAAGCCATCATTACACACACTAAATTGCCAACTTGCCACAACAGCACCATGAAAAGTGTGCCTTTTCCTCATTTGTCAGGCCTTCTGGACCACCAGCAGGGCAGCTAGAGTGGGAAGGCCATGGGTCACTTGCATAGCACTAAGAAGTCCATGTCCCAGTGGTCTAGTCTGGTCAGGAAGTCGGTGGTTTGAAGGTGGAGCCAGATAAGGATTACAGACTATAGTCATGAACTGTTCTTCCAAAACACTGCCCTTGGATATTTTTTCCACTGTTTATAGTTGCAGCTGGCTGAATACTCCAGTGTAATTAAAATATAGCTCTGGAAAAGAAAGATGTTCTACAGCTCACCCAGGGAGCATCCTTCTGTGGTTTTGGTTCGGGCTTAACGTAGTTTACTGATATACCAACCATATTTGTTGTGATTTTCATATTGCGTCTTGTTTTATTTCCTAATGGGTTTTGTTCTCTTTGTTTTTGTTTCAATTCATTTAAAAACAACTCGCACGCCTCCTGCATTGGCCACCTGCTGCGGCACCACTTCCTTCCTGCATTGCCCTTTTCTTGCTGCTGTGCCGGGATGGCGCCCGTGCCACCCTCACTCACCCTCCATCTCTTGATCACTCTCCATGTCCTTGCACCTCTGCCTTCCACTTCCTGGTCATAGACGAGCTGTATGCTCAGAAACTGAAGTACAAAGCCATCAGCGAGGAGCTGGACCACGCTCTCAACGATATGACTTCCATGTAAATGTTCATCCACCCTGCCTGCTCACCCCCGTGCGCTCATGCTAATGTGATCAACTCAGCACTGCTCCCTTCTGTGCCTCTGGAACCTCCCTCTCTACGCTCTCCTGCCTACTCTCTCTGCATAACCTAGGATGGTCATGGTTTTTTCCGCATTCTACTAATACAAAGGCCAAGTAGATTAAGTCTGTCTATATAAATCATTTTCCCTTCAGAATCCATTCATTTCTCAATCTCTAAGCTAGACTGCTCCCACCAAGCTGGAATATCAATACCTTGAGTATTATCCTTTCAGGAAATTTAACTAGGGCCAAGCAAAATTAGACCATGCAATTGCAAAGAAACTTCTCAAAGAACTATCAAAAATTGATTGATTTCCCGAGATTCAATGAAATAAAATGTCATTTTCGAAAACAAAACATAAATGTAGTAACCTAATGTGTCAAATCACTGAGGCTCTGGAAAAGGAAATTGATCCAACTTGGCTGTAAAATATCTCTTCCTCATTGCTAAGAATTACAGAGGAAAATGAGCCCTCTGCTGGGCAACCCAGCCTTTAATTTTGTGGTTATAAAAGGAATTAAAATACCCCCAATAACACCACAACTTGTGTCAAAGAAATGGGCCGTAAACATATTAAAACATGAGTTTTGGGAATGAATGGCCCAGCTTTTACTACTGCAAGGTAGTAAGTGGAGTAACTGGTGGTATTCTCATGAGAACCTTGAGCATACGCAACTCAGGTACATACTTAACCACACTTAAACGTTTTCTGCCTCTTGAAATTCTAACCTGGAGTGTTTCACAGAGGATTCTCTTCATAGTAATAATCTGGCACTGGATTCAAGATGATCTGGTAGTTTAACTTTCTAGGCCCACCTGTCCTTCCATCACCCATGCAGAAAAATGGTGGTGTGAAGAGTGTGGCAGGTGCCTACCGCCTTTCAGCTTTTAGACTCTCCACGTTACCCTTAGAGACGGGACAGTCACCCTGGAAACTGGAGAGAATTGCCTCCTCTTCCTTCATTTGTAAAGGAGAGGGTGGGTCAGATCATCTGTCCCCAAGATCTTTTCCATCAGACCATAAATGTGGTAACTCTATGGGGAAAATCTGAAGCATCAAGTAAGAAAAAAGGGATTTAGCTCAAAACTTGCTTTGAAATTCTGTTCATGGATTTTCTTAAAATGGAGCCTTATCCAGGCAGGGGGCACTGTGCTGCCTCCCGTGGGTCCCAGGGCGGGGGTGGGCCTTCCACAGGTGCAGCTGGCGGTGGGTCTGCATGTCTGCTTCTCGCCTGTGTTTCAAGTGCTGCTCTCATCTGTTGGTCTGGTTTTCCTTTTTCCCATTGTGCCACTTTTTCTTCTTTTTCTCCCACCCTTTCTCTTCATGCAGATAAGTTTCTTTGCTTCACTTCTCCCAAGACCCCTCCATCAAGCTGGATGCTCCACCTCTCTGAGCTCTGCTGCCTGCCTCTCCTCCAGCTGACCCTGGTTCTTTCCTTTAGCCTCCCGCCCTAGGCCAGGCGCTCACTCTGCTTCCTGCTGTACAGAAGCTCCTCATTTTAGTGTAAAATAAACTGTGTAAGCTAGTTCTGTTTGCTATTCTTTTTACCTCACATTTTAGTTCCAACACCAAATAAAACTACAAATGTGCTTCTCGCATGTGAAGGTTCATTTTTGGCTGCTTTTTATTATTTTTTTATTTTTATTTTTTGCATTCTGAACATGATACATTAATACCAAGAGTTTCTAAGGCAGTTGTGGAACTTCAAATATATATATATATATATATATATATATATATATATATACTCTCAGAGTGAGGCCTTGGGTCTGCGAGTGTTTTAGGGATTGTGATGGTTCTGGTATGTAGCCAGGTTAGAACCTGTGCACAGGATAACAGTCCTTGTTGGAGTCAGAAAATCCACTCTGAGCAGCAGCATCCTCTGACAGAGGTTTGGCTGGGGGTGTGGTGAGCCCCCTGTGTTGATGTTTAGGTGGCCCTGCTTCAGAGGATATGGCTAACTAATGAGGGGCTCATGATGAAGGCTCCATAGTCATCTCTAGGAATTTACATATTGGGGAAGGTGACAAAGAACTGGCTCAAACCATGTAAGTTGAGGTTATTGTTGATCCTCCTGTTACAGCACAAAGAATAGTTAAACTTTTTTTTTTCTTAAATATATTTTCTTTATTTTGCTATTACAGTTGTTGTTAAAGCTTTTTAACAACTTTTTTAAAGTGTGTTCTTTACTTACCCACGTTCATTTAGATCATGAAATGACTAAATTCAGGTTTTCTGAATCTGATGATCAAGTTGAGATTTTTGTGCTCTAAAGCACATTGTGTATTCTTTAAGAGGGGTAGTACATACATAATTATGCAATAATAGCTGTTTTTAAATTTGTGGACACTTTTAAAGTATAGTCATTAACATTGACCTTTTTTTCCCCCCTGGAAAAGTAAGTGTAAATTGTTCAGAATACAATTACGTTTTATTTGGGCTTCTCTATTCACTTCAAAAACAGCAATCAAGTGATTTAAAAAAAAAAAGAAAAAAAAACTATAGAACTTTATAACAATGTAGAGATTTGCTCCCTACTTCCCAACATTTCTCCATCCTCAACAGTGTGGCTGTATTTCTCTTGTGTTTTAAATATGGGTGAGCTTTATCCATTTGTGTGTAGTTTTTGTTAGCCTACAAGGTTTGATATACCACTAGTTCCTATACAGTATTTGGTATACCACTGTTGATACTCAGTTTATGCTCAAGTAAATTTGGACAAGCTGAAAATAATCGGTTACTTTACAAAGACTTCAGAGCAGATAGTAAATAATCTATTTAAGAGGGCTGTAAATTAAAGTTTTTTAGTAATCGTAGTAGACTTTTTAAAATTTAGATTCTGGACACTGTCTCTCCCTTGAGAGTATAGAGATTCCTATAAGACCATGTTTTTCTTTTCCTATGACTATGGGCCTGCTTTTGACTATGATTCCTGCCTTGTTCTTTTTTAAATTCAGAGTAATGGAAGTGGGCCCTTCTCTGAGTAACCCTGCATTCTGCAACAGACAAAATGACAAGTCTGAAAGTTCTGAGCATGTGTTCAGTTAATTCTCAAGGCACATCTTGAGAATCTTTACATTTTCTATAAGTATGTTCTACAGGGGAAAATAGGAAACTTACAGATTGGGTAGATAAATCTGGAATAGCCCAGGAAGAAGATAAATAGCAAGTTCATTTTATCAAGAAATTGTCGGAAATTAGCTTCTAGTTCATAGCAGGCCATAGCTACAGCTGCCACCAAGAGCCTCAGTTGGACTAAACCACAAGCATTGCTGAGTCTAGACAGGAGAGTCCCCAGACTTCCGGGAGTTAGAACAGGAGGGGAGGAGGCTTCCAAGTGTAGAACCAGTTCTGGTCCCTGGCCTCAGGCCACCCAGGCATACCAGCTCCATGGCAGCTGATGTGGAACAGGTTCCAAGGAGGATGTTGTAGGGGGACAGCTGTCATTCAAGCTGAATTCAGAATTGATCCTCAATAGATCCTTTAGGGTTTCTCCAAAGTTCTTCCATTCCAGTTTGGCTGAACATTGGCTCAGCAAACCGAGACATCCTGCCTGCCCTTGGCAGTCATTCCTCATGGGACAGTGTGACTGTACTAGTAGGGTTTCAATTTTGAAACCCCCAAGCATATGCCATATACAAGACACTATGGAAGATAATTGGGATGTAGTAAAGAGGTAAACCAGAAATGTTCTTCACCATCTGGTGGGAAGATAGATGAGTGAAGCGAGTCTGAACTAATAAGATGGTATGTATCTAGAGTCAAAGAGGAAGAGCGAACAATTCCGACTGGGAGCTCCCTGGAGGAGGTGGCATTTGGCCAGGGTTTCAGATATTCAGAAAATATGGACAGAAAGAGGATAAGGCAGAAGGTGTTTCAAGCTTGAAGGCATAATGAATATAGCTTTTTCTCCATCTGCCATTTATAAGAAAAAGTTAAAAATGATCAATTTCCTAACAGATCTGGGGGCTGGAGACTGGACATTTTCATCTTCCCCATAGGTAGGACTCTCAGCCTTTCAAGATCATTAAGTAGAATTTCTGGGTTCAGGTTGTCACCATTATTCAAAACAGTCTCCATCCGGATTTTTGTGGTAGGTTCTGGGTGTCCCTGGATCATCAGATACAGACTGATTTGTGTGGTTGGCTTCCTTGCCATGAGAGTAGATTACATACCAATCTGTAAAATTTATATCATGCTGGTCTTTCTGTGGATATTCGAGATTTCATTCATTTTATATACATGCATCTGACTCCAGACATAAATTCCATCTTCAAGAAGTAAAGATGAATTTTAAGTCAGTTTTGGGTGGAGATAGGTGCCTGTTTTGCTCTTAGGAGTAGGATAACACACACCTGCATCAAAACTGGACAAGAATGCAGAATTCGCACCCTGTATCATGGTGACTGGGAGGCGGGACAGGGAGCTTAGTTCTGCATTTGAAAAAGTGCCTGTGCAGCAGTGGCAGCTGCCCCCTCTTGGTACTACCTGAAAGGAAAACCAGCCCCTCAGAGTGGAGACGAAGGGATCCGGGGCAGGATGAGCAGAATGGGCAGGTTTGGCCAGAGCTCCAGTGAGCGCTAGCCTCCAGCCCTGCCTGAGTGCCTTGGGCTGTTGCCAGAAACTACTTTCGACTTGGTTCACAGTGGTGGTCGCCTTTGTACCCTGTTGCTCCCTTCCTTCCCATCCCTTCCCACCAAGAGAGAAGTCCTGGCTCTTCCTAAGTCAGCCAGGACTTTTCCACCGACCTTCTGGGCACAGGACAGATGTCCATGGAGTAAGGGTAACCTGTTCAGCAAGTGACCAGTGTTGGAGGTATCTCTGTGTTCTGTCTGTTAACTCCCTCTTTCCAAGTCTCACTAACTTCTCTTCTGCCTCTTTTCTGCTAACCTGCTTGCTGACCTATACAGATCAACTCTACCAGCAACTTGAGCAAAACCGCCGCCTAACTAACCAACTAAAGCTGGCCCTGAATGAGGATTAAACTTAATTGGGAAAGAATTTGGGCTGAATTCTAGGAATGGAGCCCCTGGTCAGGAAATCTAAGACTGTTATACCTTCAACGATAGGGTTGCTTTCTGCAGAAATGTACATGAAAGGATTCCGCGGAAAGGCCGGCCTTGCCTGCATTTCCCTCTTATACCTGGAAGAATTCAATTCTCTCTAATTCCCAAACAACTTTTATGGTAAAATACAGTCATGATGTACATGAATTAACATTTATGATAATTTAGCACTCCTCTTTGCAACAGTAGGTCCTCTTGTTTGAACTGGTACATAATGAAGGCCTCCAAAAAATGTTCTCTATTTCCTACAGAGAATTGAGTCCTACTTTAAGTTAGAAAGCCAAAGCAGAAGGGTGTGTATGTGTATAACTATGTACATATATATGTTATATATAGGCTGTAATATATATGTTCCTATTACATATTCATATTCCTAACTTCTTAATATCTAGTATATAGTGTTTGAGATATGTTTAAATGTACCAATGCTTGGGCAAAATAGCTTTTGAAAACGAACTCACGTCAGAAGTCCCTGATTGTCTGAAAGGTATGCTTTTATTCAGTCTTAACAGTATTGTAAGAATCTGGTGAAAAATGTCATGCTGCAAATAACTAGAACAGTGTGAGAAGAGTAAGAGAATGTCCTACTGAAGTGTGCATGAAACATGTTGATACTTTTTTTTAATGAGCAACAGAAAGAAATTATTTCAAAAGTTGTCAGCAAACCTATTTACACCACCTTTGTTTGCTGTGAGGCTGTGTCAACAGCACAACTCCCAGACCGATAACTGCCTGTAACTCCGAAGTGTCTGCCGTCATTAACTCCAGTGCTGCAAGCACTCGCCCTGTTCCCGCAGCACGTGGCCGGTGAATCTTCACCAGACCCACCTGCCTTTCCTTCTCAGAGTGGAATGGCAGTGAAGGTTCACCTGACTGTTCTGTGAGAACCTGCTGTGCCTGTAGTTCCTTCCGGTCAGAGACGGCTTCCTTCTTCGTAGGTCCTTGTCTGGAAATGAGTAATATCTTACAAGCATGCTAGTCCTAATCATCTCATCCTGTGTTTGTGATTGATGTTGCCTGCCTGAATGTACAAACCTACATGGTGTCCAAAGCGCAGCTATTCATGACTTAATTTTCTAATCCCACCACAGAGAAAGTGGCTCATGCCAAAGAAGAAAACCTTAGTATGCATCAGATGCTGGATCAGACTTTACTGGAGTTAAACAACATGTGAAAACCTCCTTAGCTGCGACCACATGCTTTCATGTTGTTTTTGTCATTTTTTGTTTTACTTTGTTTTTTAACACCTTGCTTACCATGAAACCCCTTAAATGCATTTTTTATTTACTTTTGCCACTGTCACAGAAACCTCCACAAAATACCAGCTACATCAGGGGTGGGAACACACACACACACACACACACACACAGGCAAGCCCGTGTCAGAGCGACGATGATTTAAATGTGCCATTTCCCCAGGTGGACGTTGCCACACTTTGGAGAGAGTTTAGCAGCACAGTATGCTTAGTCAATCTAGGAATCCTCACTACAGCAGAAAGATTTCCACTTAAAAGTGCCAACAATATATTCAACAGGAAGAGAAGATTACTGTTGGAAACAATCAGGTGTGGATTGGTGCTACTTGAAACAGAAGGTCCCACTGTAGTCTTCCCTTCAATATTGTACAACTTACAATTCTGTCCAACACTAAGTTACTTTCTCTTAAGTTTTACTATGAGATGAGACTATAGCTTCTGTGTGTCTGAATTCACTAAAGCCAAGGGTTTGTAAGCCACACCCCTCTTTTAAGATTTCTATTTCCTTCTAATTGGCACACTTGGAGCTCATTTCAACTCATAGGATAGCATTCAATGTGGATTTCCACTCCTTTTTCCCATGTAACAGTGAAAATTCAGGTACTACGTACAATTGATAAAAAGAAAACATTTAAGAGTTATAACTGCAGTAGCCCCCTTGACCTACAGGGGATACATTCCAAGACCCCCAGTTTATGCCTGAAACTGCAGATAATACTGAATCTTACATATTATGTGCTCTTCTATACATACATACCTTTTCTCTTAAAGGGAGCATTTTCCAGCTTCTCTTTGGCATACATGAATTGCTAGCATCACTCCTCTAGCACTTTGGGGCCGTTATTAAGTAAAATATGGGTTACTTGAACACAAGCACTGCAATACTGAAACAGTCGATCTGATAACCAAGACAGCTACTAAGTGTGGAGACACAGGACAAAGGGATGACTCACGTCCTGGGCAGGATGGAACAGGACAACGCGAGATTTCATCATGCTACTCAGAACCGATGCGCAATTTAAAACTTAGGAATTGTTTGTTTCTGAAATTTTTCATTTCATATTTTCCAACCATGGTTGACTGCAGTTAACTGAAACTGAGGAAAGTGAAACCGCGGATAAGGGGGGAACTACTGTATATATAAACATTGTATAATGGTATGGAATAAAATTCACATTGTAGGACATTTTCTAAAGTTGGTGGTTCTGTCGTTTGTATGTTTTTACTTTGTGAATTTTAGGTCATGTGATTAGCCTACCTTCCCTCATTAATGGTTTCTGAAAGCAAAACAATATCCCAAAGTTCAGGTGGAAACTGGGTTTCGCATATTACCTTCCCAGAAGCCTTCAAGGCAGCATCCCCTTCAGTCTGTTAATGTTTCCACCAAGCCTAAAAGATTTTCCAAAAGCCTTTCTCCCTGTTATTGCTGTATATCTGCATATACATAGAGCCTTTGGCAGTAATTTTACTGGTTTACTAACTCTTCAGCAGTGATACAGACACACATCAACAAATTGTAGGCTAACGCACCAAATCTTCAGCTCCTCCCCACCCCCACCGGTGCAGTGTGATTCTGCTTAGAAGTATTACTTTAAGGGGCTTTGTGATTTTCTGCTTTCTAACAGTGAGTTCTGAATTCCAGTACGTGTTCATTTTCTCAGACTTGGAAACTGAAAATAGGTTGCTCTTGACAACTTAAAGCAAACCAAAAAATTATTATAAACATTAGCCAAATTTGTGCTGCGGAGTTGGGGGTTGGGGGGAGGATGTCCTCATGAGAAGCAAACGTGGTAAAATAGAAAGGAAAACTCAATTGGATGCATGGATAATATTTTTACTGAAAAGTATTAAACATCTCTGGAGCTGTTCTTCCAAGCCCTTTGATCAAGTATTTTCTCTCCATAGAAATAAGGGGTATAAGGCAAATAAAGGCTCGGGGTCTCAACCTTCCCACATCTTCTCTACCCTAGTCTCACCCCTGCCAGTCCTCATTGGACAAATGCTTCTCTGCCTCCCAAGTCACAGGGACCTTTCCTAACCCCAGCTCTCTTACTTTGGGAGCCAGGCTTAGCTTCCTCTTTATGGGCTGCCTAGCCTGTCAACTCTGAATCTGAGATTCTTCATTGATGAAGGGGAAGATTAGTACCTAGACTTGGGTGATTCTTGTGGAATTCGAATGTATAACCTCTGTAATACGGTAGGTACATAGCACGGCATCTAGGGCATGCCATTAACTGCCACAGGTGCTCCAGAGACCACCACAGAGGGTATTGAGCGTTCTACTTGGTGAGCTGGGATGACACTAACTGTGCCCCAAGTCATGATGGTTATTAGTGCTATTCTCAGATATGCCAGAACCTGGAGTAAGCACCTGACAAGGGTTATTTCTGCTTCAGACCTGTCCCCATTTTACTAACAGGCTCCGGGAGGCAGAGTGAACTGACTCCCCACAGTTCCACTGCTCAAAAGTAGTATGGGGTTGGGTTCCAAACTCACACCTGTGTGACAACGAACCCTTGTTTTGGTGCTTTCCTTATTTCATACATTTTTTTTTTTTCCAGTAGAAAAGCAACCACTAGACATAGTTAGAAACAAATGAAGCAGCAGGTATAGTTGGAAGAGGAGGAAACTGGAAAGATGTAGGTTAAGTCAGCTTAGCTGGCAATGGTCACAAGTGGGTGGTTTAATGTCCTCCCTGCGTGTCAGGGATCCCAAGATATCAATTAATGGAACATCATTTCATTTCAAAGAGTTACTACCTGGTCTTCCTGATAAATAGTAAAGAGAGAACACCCTGTCTCCACATGACACACCTTGGGTCTGATGCAGTGTGATAAACTAAACATGCTGTTCTTCAAGGTCAGGGGAGAGAGGTTAGGGCTCTTCAGCATGGCAACACTGAGGCTGGCGACCAATGTGATCACCATTTAGAAAATCGTGAAGTACAGAGAAAGAATTCAAGATTCATACCCTGAATTCCATTGCTGAAACTCAGCAGGCCCAGATTTCAGAATGAACAGCTGGAAAAGTTGCCCTATTCAGAATAAGGCACTGTGGAACTCTGCAGAGAAAGGCTAAGGGGAAGAATGTAAGTATTCTTTGGAAATGGTTAAATTTGTGATGAGAGTTCTATAGTCTGTTATTAAGGATGAAACGTATTGTGGATACGTTCTGAACTTTTGGAGACTGGCATTGAAGAGAACCATTCCCCTACTTACTACTCCTAGGGACACCGTTAATGTACACTGGTGTGTATCCACCCCCAGAGTATGAATGCTTTGGGCCTGCTTTTCATTTCTTGGGGGTAGGAGGGGTCTTTTTTACTTGAACGAACATTTGGGTGTAAACCATTTTTTCTACTTGTCAACATAATTGTAAACATGATTTTTTCAATCTGCAGTCAGAAGAAGACACCTGAATTCTCCAATTAAAAAAAAAAAAAAAAAAAAAAGTCCTAGGGTGCTCAGGGAGCCATCATTTCCAGAACTGGAGATAGGTTGGGAAAGAAATGTCGGGCGGTATAAGAAGGGTTCCTTCCATTATATATACTTTTTGACATTGAAAGTTTTCAGTACTACCTCCCTCCCACAGAGGGGGCAAATTTTCTGTGTCAATTCATTAAGCAGTGCGGAGCTTTCACTAGTACAAATTCAACTATAGTCAAATTTTTGACAAATGGGTTTCGACCCATAGGATGGAACTGGTTCCGGCTGCCTGTGAGTTTTATTTCTGTTACCAAGGCCGTGAAGAACACAGCCCAAGTCAAGGCCTTATCAGGGCCTGCCAGGCCTGGTGCTGTAACTGAACTGCTGATTCAGAGTGGGAAGAGGACTCAGACTTGTCAAGGCCTAGAGATGTTCAGTGGCTTGCTTAAGGCCATGAATGGTCGGGTCCGCCCATGGAGGTAAGCTCTCCTGTGGGGCAGGCAGCCCAGTGCGAGGCTTGGAAAACAGAGGGGCTAGCTTTGAATCCCGCTCCACCACTCACTCTGTGTCCCCGGGTTAATTTCACCATTTGAACAGCAGTTTCTTTATCCTTAGAGGAGGTGGGTGTTTTGCCTCTTCACATGCCTGTGTGCTTCTTCACCAGGCTGAGAATGAAACAAGGTGAGGCGATGTGTAGAGTGCACCCCACCTTACTCTCCTTCCACCCCCTCTGCTCCTCAGCCTTGCACCTTTCCCCCACAGCACTGGGTCCTTGGGGAAACCGAAAGTACCTTTTTTCCTTTTAAAAATAAAATTCCCCAGTACCATTCCCCCAGAGGCCACTCCCTCACACTTAAAAGACATTCAAAATACATTTTTTCACAGGATAAGTGGCCTAGATACATGCCGCAGTACTAATTCCGGTGTCATTAATCACCTGTACACAAAAGTGGAGAATGACTCCAAGTAATAGATCCAAATTTCATTTGTAAACAAAACCCTGGCCCTTGAAAATAAGTTTCTGTTGATCCGTTCACAAACTGCACTTGGGTGTGTTGCTGAATGAAAGGAGACAGAGGTGGGATCTGGCTCATAGCCTCGCCGCAGGTACAGATGAAGGCAGTTCAGCCCTCACTCATTCTTGAGGAAGAATCCACTGTCTCCAGAGGAAAGCTAGTGGCGGAAAGGTAAAAAGCCATGTATGTGTGTGTGCGTGTGTGTGTGTGTGTGTGAGAGAGAGAGAGAGAGAGAGAGAGAGAGAGAGAGAGAGAGACCGAGGGGTGCTTCTTCATTCTGTCTCCTGAGGGGTCAACATGGCCTGGCTGGGCAGGAGGCATGGAAGAGTTGGCCCCTCTGGGTGGCTGCTGCGTGGAAATGGGGATGAGAAGGTGGTGGGTCCTGATCTATTTTCAACTCAGGAGATACTCAGGATTTGGAATTCTTTCCAGTGGAGCTCTTGATGCCCTGACTCATAAATCGGATGTTGAACTGGCAGGTACATGCAGTGGAATAGTACAGCCCCATGGCTTTCCAATGAACCGGTTTCGATATACTGACCACATCCCATTGCCAGCCCACATCCCACCCCAACCCTACTTCTTCTGTGAAAACCATATTTCACAATAAAACAAACTGCTAAGTAACTGAATCTTGCTGTATTCTAAGGACACTGGGGTAGGAAGTTTTCCCCTGCCCTTGAAGGTTCTTTCAGCTTTTCTACATGGGACAGATTGACAAGCAAAAATAACCAAATTTAATTGCATGTATTTGTCATACATACATGAGAGATTCAGGGCTAGAAGGTTAAAATGAAGTATGTATGACTGAGTAAGGATGAGGGAAGGTGCTTGGGAGCTTCAGAGGGGAGAAGGGTTGTGTGCACACAGTAGGAAAAGCAGATGTTCAATAATTAGATGTCGGCCCTTCTCTGTAGATAGGTCATAAAAACTCATCTCTGGAAATAGCTCATTATGGGTAAGGCCCAAGTTTAAATTCTTTAAGGGAGAGGTAAAAGGTTTTCATGAGCCTGCAAGGTCGCAATTACCTTCAGTTCAAAGTAAGTTACATACCAAACTGGCCCATCTTGGGGAGGCCTGTTCTGAGCCCTTCAACACCATTACCTGATCTAAAATGGTTCAGTATTGTTGCTAAAAGCCCAGTGATCAGCCTGTTAGAAATGTGAAGTAGTACCCAGGCAATAAGATTTTTCTTTTTCTTTTTCTTTTTTCTTTTACAAAGATTTTATTTCTTTTTAGAGAGAGGGGAGGAGAAGGAGGAAGAAAGGGAGAGAAACGGCAATGTTGTTGCCTCTCATGCGCCCCTGGCTGGAGTCCTAGCCCGCAACCTAGGCATGTGCTCTGATTGGGAATTGAACTAACTACCCTTTGGTTCACAGGCCAGCACTCCGTCCACTGAGCCACGCCAGCCAGGGCTGGGTTTTTAATGTTTATTTTTAAGGCTTCATAGGGACAGCTAGCATATCTGTCTCTCAGAACCAGCCAGGACATGAGTAATTGTTGGATTACTCAATTTGAAGATTGCCATTTCCAGATTTGTCTTTCTACTATGTTCTCAGAAACTCCTTTCTAGAACACTCCAGGATTGTCTTCAGAGGGGAGAAGGGTTGTGCGCACAGTAGGAAGGTGCCTTAGCACCTTCCCAAGAAATTAAAAAGTCACAAGCAAAATAATTTGCCTTGGAATAAGAATGTACCAAGTATAAAGAAAATGTTCTTCAATGAAGTGTTCCCAGTCTCAAATCTTAGAAAAACGACTTACATCTCTTCAGTCACTAATCTTCTACTTGGAAGTTCCTGTCTGGAATGTCTACTATGTCTGTCTTGTGCTCTTTCTGTCACCTCTGGCTACATTTTTATTACTCTAACCCAGTGATTTTCAACCTTTTACACCTTCTGGTACACATAAACTAATTTCTAAAATTCTGCAGCGTACCAAAAACTATATATTTTTGCTGCTCTGAAAAAAATAGGTATAATTTTTATTTATTTACAAAAAAAAAAAACCACAATAATAGTAATTACCTACCCTTTCTGCTCCAAAGTGACTTTTTAAAAAATTAGGTGCCTTTACTTTTCTATAAGGATTTCTGGTATCAAGAATGAATCACGCCCTGGCTGGTAGCACAGTGGTTAAGGCGCCGGCCTGCGAACCCAAAGGTCGCAGGTTCGATTCCCCAGCCAGGGCACATAACAAGGTTGCAAACCAGGTCTCCAGTCAGGCCTGTGGCTGGAGGCAGGTGAAAAGCAACCATACATTGATGTCTCTCTCTCCCTCTCTGCCTCTCTCCATTCCCCTCTTTCTAAAAATAATGAAATTAAAAAAAAAAAAAAAGAATCAATCAGCCCTGGCTGGTGTGGTTCAGTAGATTGAGTGCTGGCCTACAAACCAAAAGGCCACCAGTTCAATTCTGCATTAAGGCACATGCCTCAGTTATGGGCCACGTAGGTCCCCATTTGGGGGCATGCAAGAGGCAACCAATCAATATTCCTCTTGAATATCTGGTTCTCTCCCTCTCTCCTTTTCATCCCCTCTCTTTAAAAATAAATCAATAAAATTTCTTTAAAAAAACCAATCAAATGCAATCTTATAGGATGTGACCGGTAAGATGCAGTGCTAGTATATGATTTATATATTTATAAATTTATATATTTATAAATCATAAATAGTCAAGTATTGCAACACACCAGTGTTTGTGGCACACCAGTTGGAAATTGCTTCTCTAACCTCTTGTTCTGCTCATTTTCTCTTTTTTCCTTTTTTTCCCCAGCCTCTTTTCTTTTTTTTAATTTAATTTTGTTGTTGTATCACATCCATCCCCTTTTTGCTCCACTCTGTTCTCTTCCCCACCCACCCATTCCCCCCGCAAAGTTAATCCCACCTGTGTCCATGTCCATGTTTCCTTCATACTAGGTTCTTTCACTTTCTCTTAAACACAGGAAAAGCTTTCATATTGTGTTCTAGTCATAAGAGAATATATGGAAATAAAGATTATGCATGATGTGGACCATGGGGTTAAGAATTAAATTCTATTTCCATTTGAGAAGAATATAATTTTAGGAAATATAGGTAGGCAGATATAGGACAATATAGAAAAAGCATAAAGTAGACTTTTTGCTCTCAAGGAGTCTATAATCTAGAGAAAGAGTCCACACCTATTAACAAATAATAGGCTATGATTGTATGGCAAATTAAGAATAACAGGCATGCATAGAACACAGGCACTGTGCCCCCTCTTGGAAGATTTTTAATCACCCAAAATCAATGGAAATGTCTCCAGCCACAGGCAGTTCACAACTCACCCTTACCCGTCAAAACTTTAGAAACAAGATCTCTGCTAGTTTGGGTTTTCTACTTACCCTAGCCACTGAGCTTTTTGTTCTTTATTGTAGGTTTTTTTCCTGAAGGATTTAATTTTAAAATTCTCCCCTCCTATAACCCAATCCCTTGTTGTATGCCATTTAAAAAAAAAAAAAAAAATTTTTTTTTTTTTTGGTCTTCCTTTACTTTTATCCTAGAGCATCTCTCAACCTTCAGAACAAAGCGTATAAATAAATAATTACGTAGACCCTTAGGAACTATAAAATCTGCTTTCTGCTCCATTCAGGAGGCCTGGAGAGAATGAGAGTCACCACCCACATTCCCCATGGAAAGACTTCCTGGTGCTCTTTCTTGTGGCCCTTAGAGAAGACAGTGGCCTAGTCAGCTCAGGCTGCCAGACTTCAGCCATCCTAACCGGCTAGAAGCCCTGGGGGATCTCCAGATAATCCATTTTCCAGCCTTCCAGGAAAGATGAAAAGTAAGGTGATGTGCCAGAGAGAATTGGGTTTCACTACTGTGTAATAGGAACTGCTGGGGGTTGTGAGTTCTTTTGCTTTTCTAGTTTTGGTTCCCACCCAAGAAAGGGAAGGTATTACTGATAAACATGACATGATGAAATCTGGGTGAAAGAGACTAACTTGAAGGATTAATATGAATTTGTATAAGAGCAATAGATGTGTGTTATATTTTAAAGGAATAGGTACATTTCATGCAGTAATTTGCAAGTTCAAATGAAAAGCTCTTTGCCACATTTGGGTACAGGATTTCAAGGTAAATAGTCCAAAATATACGCATAAGGTACAAGCCACCATATAGTTGTATACATTTCGATTTTTCTTTTTGTCACAAAACATTATAAAAACAATAGAGAAAAACTACAAAAATCACTCAATCTCACCACCACTATAAAATATTATACATGTATGATGCCTGTGTGCAGAGCTTTTTATTCAAACTTGATTTTTTATTTAAGAACTTTTGCATAAGCCTCTTCCCACATTGCTAAGGTATTATATGATATTCCACCTGGTTACTGTGCCATAATTCATTCTCCTATTCTTGATCATTTGGATTACTTCCAATTTGTTGCTTTCATAATTAGAATTGATGTAAATTCTTTGTCATTTGATTATGTTCTGACTCATGGGAAATGAAAACATACACTTTTTTTAAAAAAGCTTTTCTTTTCAAGGGTAGGTATACCCTAAATAAAGAGCGGGGCAAAAGTGGATTTACTGTTGTTTGTATAGAAAATAATACAATAAGTAATAAATACTAATACAAAAATAAGCCCTTTGTTTCACCTACTCACAATTGTAGACCTACTTTTGCCCCACCCTGTACAGTGCTAAACTCTTTAATTTTGTAATGATTCCTGCTCCAGCCTGGACCAGACAGCCCATTTGATTTCCAGGCTTTGGGTTCTTTAAAAAAGAAACAAAATACTTTCCCCAAACTACTTGAAATAGAGGCCTTTAAGAAATCTAGCATGTGATCTGTTTCTCTGTTCCCCCTCCTCCCACCAACAGAACACACAAACTTGAACTTGAAGAGATGCTTTCACAGCAGCCACCCAGTTGTCTTTCCTGTACCTCCTGTCTAGGCCCAGAGCAGATAAAAGTGAATAATGGGTGTGTGGGCTCAGAGGTACTGCCCAGGGCCATTCTTGCCTCAGTTTTGAGAAGACCCTTAATTAGTGGTAACAAACAGTGAAAGAAGGAAGAAAAGATAAAAGAAGCTTAAACAGCTCAGAGTCTAAAATAGTGATTAAAACCCCAGGCTTTGCAGTAAGACTAGAGTTTGAAAGCCACCTCTGCTACTTACTAGTCACCTGACTTTGAATAAGCTACTTACCTCCCTTCCTCCATCAGCACAATGGGAATGATGATTAACCGTCCCAGCCAGCATTCAGGGCATAATTGACTTTTCGGCAGTGCTCCACTCAGACACCACAAACTCTCGGTGACAGACAACTTCTTTTGTTGTGTTATTATTTAAACACACCTGAGTCTTGTGTCCTTGAAATCAGCCCTAGACCACCCCTCCCCAGGCTTTAAAGAAAAAGCTGCCCTTTGTTGCTTCCATACTCACTGGTGAGGCTGCCCTGTGGTACAGTCTTGGCTCATCCAAAGCTGCCTCTGATGTTCATTTCACCAGGATGGTTCAAGGCCAGAGGGCCCTTCCTGTTGGATCTTCTCCCTGAAATCACAAGGAGGCCAGTGGGGAGGGGTCTGAGCAGACTGAATGACAGAGGGAATGACCGGCCATCACCAGCTGTCTGGGAGCTGCCTCCGCGTGGCATCAAGTGGAGAGTGCCCAGGTCCTGTGTCTCCACCAGGGTATGATGGGGGTTTGCCTCCGGGATTTGGTTTCCTGGGGACTTCTCAATGACACTCTGAAAACCCAGCTCACCTGGCTGTTGATCCTATTCCCAGACCCAGGAAAGGTACCTAGGGCACTTGAAGTTTTCTTCAGACAATAACAATATGCTCGTCTTCCTCTGGTGAAATCTTTAGCATCTGAGCTCCTGCTTTGTGGTTTCTTCTCTTGGGATGTGGCTCCTGTCCCTGAACCGTTAGCCTTGAAACAAGGAGTCGGCAGGAGCCCAGCTTCATGGCTGTGGTTTTTGTCTGGAGAGGTTTGGGGTGCGGGGCCAGGCACAGGGAACCAGCCAACGCCAGAAACAAAAGCCAAGCACCTGCTCTGTGCTTTCGGGTCTGGTTGGGCAGGGTATCCGACACCAGGGAACATCTTTCCTTTCACACTCTATTGTCCTGAGGTTTCAATTACATTCTTGACTCAGAGCCCAGGAATGGGAATAGCAAGCACTCCAGAAATCCTTAGAGTGGTGACTCACTTGAGTTTTTAGCCTTCCCACCGCCTAACCATGCTGCACCCTGTTGGTCTTCTAGGTAGAGGGTCCCACATGGCTGGTGAGCACCCCTCAGCCTCACCTGGCATTAAGATGGGTCCTAAAGGGCTGTGTCCTGGATGCATCAGCAAAAGCAGGGCACGCAAAAGAATGAGAAAAAAATGATATAATTTAGTGTTTTATATTCCCTTCCCAAAAAAAAGGTATTGAAGAAGTCCTTGTTGAAAAAATCAGAATAGCCTTGGCCTACTTCCACTTATTTATCTATTTATGTTTTTAAAGATTTTACTCATTATTTTTAGAGAAAAGGGCAGGGAGGAAGGAAGAAAGGGAGAGAAGCATCAATGCTTTTCACCTGCCTCCAGCTACGGACCTGGCTGGAGACCAGGCTTGCCACCTGGTTATGTGCCCTGGCTGGGAATTGAACCAGCAACCTTTGAGTACACAGGCCAGGGCGCTACTTCCACTTATTTTATCATGAATGTTTAAATTTTATTTTGAATGACAAATGTGTGAAGCATGTCTTAAGTAGACTGCACGTCTCATTAATGCCAGGCCCACCACCGTGACATGCTGGCCAGCTCTACCCTTGACTCTCCTGAGGATCTCACCCCACCTTTCCCCAACACACATCCACACATGCCCACACCAATCAGTTCCCTGTTATGTGTGCTGTTGCATGTGTGTTTTTGTGAATCTGCAGCACTGATCCAACTTGGGATCAACCCCTGGTGCTTCCTAGCTAACAGTTGGGAAATTTGAGGCAAGTGACTTGGCCTCTCTGACTCTCAGATTCCTTCTCTGGAAAAGCCTGTCCTTTGCGCTGTTGTTTGTGTTGTGTTGAAACAACACAAAGTTTGTGTTGAAGAGTAAAAGATAAAGCACGCCCAGGGCCTGGCATATGGCAGGGTCTCAGTATATATTAGTGCATTTAATACCCTTTCTTCACACCTGGCTCTTTCTAAAAGGAAAAGAGAACACATCCCTTCTGTGTCACAAGGACAGAGCTGAGTAGCTGTCACAGATCTATGGTCCAGAGAGTCTACAATACTGACTCTCTGGCCTTTTACAGAAAATGTTTGTTGACCCCCTACTCTACAGGGAGGCTCTTTGTCCTTATGTATTTATTTCATCTTATTCTAGTATTTCTTCACAAAATCACTAGATATGTTCTAATTTTAGTGAGAATGTGACACTTACTTTAGGATAGTTATGTGTAAATAGAAATATTAATAAAATTATATTTACAACTTTTTTTTGCATTCCTGCTTAAAACAATTATTTAGGTTTAGAGAAATGCAAATGTCCTCTTCCTGAGTTTGAGGGGCCGAGTCTGTCTGAAGCAGGCACTGTGTTACCCCAGAATCACATCCTATCTTTTCACTGCTCATATGTTTCTGGGGTTTAGACCATCAGCGCTGGTGCACCCCCTACTTAACCTCAGTCTCAGTTGACTGGATGCAGGTTGTTTGAATTCTGATTCAAGCAGGACAGGGATTTTTTTCCCCAGGGGTGACTTACTCTGGACACTCCCAGCAATATGCTGGGGAAATATTCTGTCTGCAGCTCAGTGGTTTCCACACTGCAAGGAGTAGGTGTGGGAACACACACAGACAAGAATTCCAGGATTGGTGTTTCTTCCATCGTCCTTCTCCCCACTCTCAGTTTATTGGTAAACGCAGAGTGTCATTTGGGCCTCCCATTGTAGCCCCCATGTGGACTCTCCCTAAACTTCTGGATTTGTAGCTTGTCAGCTTCAAGAAAAGTGAACTTGGGCTGAGTTGGCAGCATGTGGTTTTCAAATTAGGTATCACCTCCCAGGTGGGAAAGTTGATGAGGCCTGATCTTGGTCTGAAAGTTGTGATTGCCCCTGACTCTGGAATTCTCAGTTCTCCTGGATTTGGCAGAGAGATTGTGTTGGTCTCACTAATGTGAGCCTTAAAGCTCCCTTTTCCCTCTCCCCTTAGTCAGAATGTCCCAGGATGGCACTGCCAATAGCAGCATAGGAGCCTTCCAGCCACTCTTCGGATTGCTGGTAAGCGATTCACAAGTCAACTTCACCTTCAGGGCAGGAACCAAGGGGAGTTCACATAAGGCAGCAGACTTCCCTTCTGCCTGCCCTGATGAGGTTGCCATGTCCACACATTCATAGCGTAATGTGGTGTATGTCATGAAATACCTTTACACAAAGAATCCCAACCTTTCCCCAATGTGAACAAACTTTGCATTTGCCCAGAATTGTGAAATCAGAGTACTATCACACTCAAAACACTTCTGACACCACACATCACGAAATTCTCTGATGCCAGCTGGGTATCCTGCAATTCAATTCAGTTCTGACACTATCTGCCTGGAGTTAACAATGGACCCCACAGGCTGAGGGCTCTGCCCCACAAGACTACCCCCATTTCAGGCACCTGTTCTGACCGACCAGCTATATATAAGTCAGGGTTCCCATGACCCTCTCCTAGGGTTCAAGAACTTACAAGAATGGCTCACAGAAGTCATGGAAACATGTTTACCAGCTTATTATAAAATATATAATAAGGTAGGAGCTTCTGTGCCTGTGGAGTTGGGGGTTCACTATCCTCCCAGCAAATAGATGTGGTGCCCCCAATGCCATACTATTGGAATTCTTATGGTGGTTTCATGTAGACATGGTTAATTACTAACTTCATGTTCAGCCCCCTGCCCTCTACCGAGAATGGAACAAGGGGTGGTGGGGAGATGACAGTTCTAGTTTCTGGTCATGGTGTGGTCTTTCTGAGGACTAGCCCCCACCCAGGATTCAGAGTCACCTCATTAGAACAAAAGACACTCCTATCAGGAAATTTAAAAGGCCTTGGATCTGTCAGAAACTGGGGTTCAAGACCAAGTTCTAGGACAAAAGATTCTCCTAGTACCCCACTTACAAGGGTTTTAAGAGTTCTGTATCAGAAACGAGGGATAGACACAGAGATTGAGATTCATATTTCTTACTATTTCACTAAAGAAGACCTAATTTTATGACCATGGAACGGAAGACCAGATTGTTGACATAAGTTGCCCAAGATCCTGCAGCTAAGGGGCAGCAAGGTTCACATTAACATCCAGAGTCTGCCCTGGCTGGTGTGGCTCAGTGGACTGGGCACTGATCTGTGAACCAAAAAAGTGGCCAGTTCGATTATGTTCAGGGCATATGCCTGGTTTACGGGCCAGGTCCCCAGTTGGGAGCATGCGAGAGGCAGCTAATCAATGTATCCCTCGCACATCAATGTTCCTCTCCCTTTCTTTCTTCCTCCCTCCCCTCTCTCTAAAAGCAAATAAATAAAATATTTAAAAAGCAATCTAGAGGCCTGCTATTAAAAAAAAAAATCCAGAGTCCCTGACCTGGCATTTCCCATTATGCCACACTGTCTTCCCATGGCTGTAGAGGTTGGGCGGCAGGTAAAACCATGAAATTAGATAATTGGTAGATGAGACAAGTCATTAAAAAGAAGAGAAAACTACTCTATGCCTGACAGAGGAAGTACCAGGACTGCACACACCCATCTTTGATGTAAGTATTGATATGTCTTTATATTACAAAAAGCGTGAAAACACAGCTTCAAGACGTTCAGTACTCATCATTACGTGAATAAGTAATCAACCCCATTTTAATGGATAACAAAATTGAGGCTCTTGAAAAGACACAAAGCTAGGAAATAGAGCTGGGACGGGAACACAAGGCTGGCTATGTGCAAACTCAAGATCTTTTGACCATTTCCTGGGGCTTCCCTGCTGAGAAAGCTAACCCCAGAGAGGAAAGGCCCTGTGGGGTGGCCAGTTTGAGAATTTGCCAGGCAAGGCTCCAAAGCCTGCCCATCCGTCCTGCAGGGAGCTGTAGGTTGAGCGGAGACTGGAGTGAAAGTCCGAGGGAGACAACAGGCTACCCCAGCCAGAGGAAGCTGCTCGCTCCCCCTGGAGCAGGAGTCCACCTGATGCCTAGGGCACTGCAGTGTAGCCATGCCCACTGACTTGATATGAGATTAAAAAATCAATTTGACCCTAAACCTGGGCTAAGTTTTTGGGGTCTTCCTTTGTCAGAAAGAAAAACAACAGCTCCACACTCTGTGTGCTATCTCCTCTGGTGGAACGTTCCCTAGGAGGACCGGGCAGTGCGACCCAAACCATGCTGACCCTGATGACAGAATCAGCCTTCTGATTAGTCCATCAGCTCACCTGGTGGGAACTGCTCCCAGTCCGGGAGGACTCTCTTCCCCAGGATCATAGCTGTCCGATTAGACGGACTCTCACAGGTAGGGTTCGGCCTGGAGACCCCAGGACTGCAGTCACCAGGATTGCTTTATGACTGTTGTGGACCCTGGGTACCCTTGCCTTTGTGGGCTCCTTCCCGCCATAAAAAAATTAAAATTACATTTTTAAGCCTGCATTTGTACAAAGACAAATACATTAATTACAATTGTGTGTCAAAACATTCTCTTCAACCTAAAAGGAGTTTTTTTCTTTTGATTTTGAAAGAAACGAAGCCATTTTTGTGGGCGTCCGAAAGTATCCTGGGCCCTGGGCACCTCACCTCCTGCGCCTGATGGAGGAGAAGCTGGTCGTGCTGCCCACCCTGCACCCTCTGCTCCATCCCACCCTCCCATGCCCTGGTGGCCCAGTCAAGCAGAGGGTCTGTATTTGCTGAAGGAAATTCACAGCGAGCTTTCTTCCCCTGAAGAAAGCTAAGTAGTAGAAGACCGTTGCAGGGGCGAGGCGAGAGGCCTTGAGAAAGCCCAGGACTGGCAGTCCAGAGACCTGGGCCTCAGCTGCGACTTTCCCACGGCCTCCTCAGTTGTCCCAGGGAGATAAGACTCTTTCTCAGGCTATGTGGAAGGTCAAAGAAGCCAGAGGCAGGACCAGGAACAGAAGTGAAGGTTCCATGAAACAAGAATTGAGATTGGCCTTATTACTTTCTAACAGAGAAAATAAGCCAGAGGCAAGCCAAAACCTTGACCTGAGGGATGAAGAGGCATCCTGGGTCTGTCCAGCAGGGGCTCCTGCTCAGGGTGCTCTCAGGGAGGGAGTGCGTCAGATCATGCTGAGTAGATGACACAATCCCAGGAGTGCAGGGGTGATAAGCATTCCTGGCCCATCTGCTATTTGAGAGAGAAGGAGCCAGAAAAGAGAAGGGGATGAGGTGCATCTGCTCCCTGGAGGGCAGGGTGGCTGTGCTGCCGGCGTAGGCGGCTCAGAGGATATGGAGTGAGGGAGAGTAGGCACCGGGTGGAAAAGGGTGGAGGCAACTGACACCAAAAGGCTGCAAGGTACGTGAGTGACCTCTCTCCCCATGCGCCTTCAGAATCTGTCAAATTACCAATTTGTCCAGTGTGATTGGATATTTTATAGGAGACAGTGAAAGGGCTGAGCTTTATGACTGTTTTGATTCCAGCTGAAACCAAAATATGAGTCGATACCCAGGAGCAAGGACTCAGCAAGATGCTGGAAGTGAGGGGAGATGGGGCCAAACCTTGGGAAGGTCCTTTAACAGCCACTAACTAGCAGGGCCATCTGGTCAGCAGGCCCCACTGGCACGGGGCCCCTGGCACATGAGCTTCTGTCAAAGCTCCAGGAAAACATGTGATGAGAAAAAAATTAATGGATCCAAAACACAAAGAGAAAAGTATAAAATTAAAAGTGATACATTTTCGTTACATGCCTATAAAACATATAATTATGTGAACTTCATTTTAAAATTCGGTGTTACGAATTTTTCGTATTTAAAAAGAATACTATAGTTTGATTTTCTCATTCAATAAAACCTGTGAATGTATGATGACAGCCAGAAATCACAGCCAATTATATCATAAATGAATGACTGGTAGCTCAATAATTTCAAGTGAAATTAATAAAATCCTTTTCATAATTTAATATAATAGCAAAAATGTTACATTCAATGTTAAATATAGGTATATTCTAGTGTGCTTGATATAATGTGGAATGTGGACAGCATAATTAATAGGCCTTGGGACAGGAATGATCTGAAACTGACCTGTTCGTAGGCCAACTTCAACCGGACTCTGAGGGGTGACTTGGGGACCCAGCTGAATAACTGAATTAGGTGAACTCAAAACCTTTCAGTTCAGAGTCCATCTATACGAAGTGCTTTCACCCCTGAAGGGCTGTTCAGGTATTTGAGGTTGTCAATGTGAGGTATGAAGCTCTCTATAAGGAAGAAGCACCCCACAGGCATAATAAACTGTTAAGTCTCTGTTTGGGCTAATATAACTTTTGAAAGAGAAAATGAACACCAAGTGGGTGATAAATGACTGCTGGCAGTAGCCTGTGTAGGTCAATGGCCTGGATGCATGGCAAGGAGGTGCCAAGGGTCTCTCTGGCCTATTCCCAGGTTTATGACATTCCGTGCCCTTTCCTGTCATACTCAGCTGTGTTCTTCTTTCCCCAGCCAGGTTTCTTTGAATTTGGGCTTTTTTCTGTGAGGCAGCAAAAGCAGCTGGAAGATACCCCCTTGGAACCCTCTCAGGCTGGGTTCAAAGCATTGAGTGATGGAAACAGGAGAGGCCAGACTGGGAGGAGGTCACCAGCCTGACTTTGCAGGCCCAGGAGTGACTGTGGGAGAAATCAGACTCCTCTCCTCACCTTCACCTTATGTCCTTAGTGATAAGGGAGGAAGTGTCGTAAGGCCCTGGCATTTGCCTACTCTCCATTGACTGTTGACCTGGGGGAGGCACTTTAACAGGTCTGTGTGTCTATCTGTCCTCGGTGTCCGTGACCAGAAAGGCAGAGGCCAAAGAGCAAAGGGGAGGAGTGACCCTGTTGGCCCCCCTTCCCCAAGAAGATCCGGCCCTTCCCTGAGTTCCCTCCACCACACCTACACATGGTCCCGAGGCCTAATAGGTTCAACAATAATGAGCTCTCATCATCTAGCACTTCCCAACTCCCAGAGAATCGTTCCATGTTTTATTTGCTCTTGGCAGGGATGCTGGGAAGGGCAGGCGTCAGAATTATGCCAAATGTGTGGATGAGGAAACAGTTCAAGGGTGACTGACTGGCCAGTGTTCTGAGGCTGGTAAGTACCTGAACCAAGTGGTACTGGAAGCTGGTTCTTCTGAATCCAAACCCATGATGTGTGGGCCTTGACATTGAACCAACAAGAAAGCACCAGCTCTCATTTAGGAGCCAACCAGGCAGGCCATGAATTCAGATTTGGAGTAAGGGTACACACAGTAAGTACGAGCAATCCTAGAACTGGAATTTCTATCAAGGCTCTTAAAATGCTGATATCATGTAAAGTTATATTTAGAAAGAAAGGTCATTTTGTTTATGGCAAGATTCGATGCATTCATTTATGTATTCATTCATTCAAGTATATATATTAAGCACTATTCTATGTCCAACAGATACAAGGCAATTTGACAAAAATCAGTGTACCCCAAACCCAATTTGCTGAGTAATCAGTTCACTCAATTCATCCATTTAATCAACTTGTCAAATGACTAGTTCACTGCTTTTACCAAATCTACCTACTGTAATAATAACAGCTTAAACACTGAAGTTTTAACAATTAAAATGTTCGCCAAACAGAAATATGTCCAAAGTAAACATTTTTCCAGGCAAAATTCCAGCCCATAACTGTATATTAGGATGGTTTTGGCTACATCTGGATTATTTACATGTTTTTAAACTTATGTGTGTATCTTCAAACTTAAAACATTTCAATGTTTTAGCATCAGTTTCTCAAAAGGGCTTTAAGCCTGAACATTACAGAGTCATTGAAGGAAGGGGTTGCACAGAAGAGCTGGAGTGTAAGCCCAGCCCTGCATTTTCTTTAGAAGCAGCACCTATGTCAAGTTACTTGTATGTATCTGATGTGCTCTCAGCCAGATTACATGCAGACACATCGCAATGATAATTTCCGGGTGGTGGGATTGTAACTTGACTTGCTTTTATTAAAACTTTACTATATGTCTTATTTTATGACATTGTTTTAAGAATTGTAAGTGTTCACTGTAGAAAAGGAACTACACCAGATGGCATCATGTCTGTTGTTTTATTTAATCCTCATACTTAATGCACAAGTTACATAATATCAGCATTTTACAAAGAAACGGAGGCTCCGAAGCATTAAGTAACTTGCACCTGTGCCACACCCCAAGGAAGTCTGACTTCCACTCTGCTTGACGTCAAAGCTTATGCTAGTTTCCACCCCTTCTCTGGCTTAAGAGTCCTTTTCTGTTAAATGGATATGATATCTGCACCTAAAAATAGGTAGGGAGGATGGAATGAGATGATAGGCAGGAAAGCCCACTACAAATCTTAAAAACTCTAGGAAGAGGGATACTAACAAGTACCATGAGCTGTAGTCACTGTGCTGCCCTAAGGCTGTGTGTGATCATGTTCCTTCAGTCATCTCAGTGACCCTATGAGGCAGGTGGTCATTATTATCACCATTTCAGAGAAAAGGCTATGGAAGAACACAGAAGGTACCATGCCAAAGTCACACACTGGTGCCTGACATTAATTATCTAGACGGGAGCCTTTCCATTGTAAATGATTTCTGGGTCATCTTTTCCAATCTTCTCCCGGAAGCACTCCTCAGGAATACACCCTACAGGAAGACAGGTAGTGGGTAGAGGAGGGGTGGAAGATAGGTACAGATTGGCCTTGTTTTCCAGGGACTGCAGGGGACAACCACGAACTCCAAGGACACTGCTGCCACCTGCTGTTCACACATTCCCCAGCCAAGGGCTTCTCCCCAGCACCAGGCAACTTTGGGACTAGGCCCTTTGCTTCCTTGAGACTTCATCTGTAAATGAAGACAACAATAATATCTGTTTCATACAATATGGTTTATGATGAAATAAGATTCTATTTCTTTTGAGCATCTACTTTCCTACCAGAAAAAAGAGTTAGGTATGTCAAAGGCAAGCTAGGAAGGGAACAAACATCCCTACATGCCTAAAATTACCTGCGCTTACATTATCAATATTTTTAACAATTAAAAAAATTTTTCTTAGTAAAGCATTTCCCTTTCTATTTTGCTACTTACTTTGAATTTTTCAGTTAAGTCTCAAATCATTCTCTATGCATTTTATTAAGAGAGAACCAGAATGTGAAACAGTGAAAACGTATCTAGGTTTTGTTGTGGGTTTTTGTTTGTTTGTTTGTTTGTTTGTTTTTACGGAGAAAGCTTTCTAACTAGAGTTTTCCCTTCCATCTGAGACTGTCAGAGTTATTTCCAAGATTCTGGTTCACAAGTTTTACACCACTTCTTTCAAGCAGGGAGTCTAGCAAATGGGCCACATAAAACTGAGAAAACTGGAGTTTTCCCACTCCAGTTCCCTTGGGAATGGATGTAAACAGCAAAGCTAAGAGTCCCCTCTCAGCAGAGGTAAACATAGCACCAGATTCCATTTGCCCGAAAAGTCCTTCTGACTGGGTCTAGATGCCAGCAGTTGGATGATAATCAATTTTCACATTGCCAATCTGATATTCCTGGCTGGAATATTTGCAGCTTACCTTGCTTAATATAGTTCAGCAAAACTGAAACTCTCCATTGGTGAATTCTGACAAGTACATGTAACCTATTTCAGGACTGCCCACTCTACCACGTACTATACACCTGGACGTGGTGTGGATCTGAGGAGTAGGTGGGGCTGCCCTTGTCCTCTAAAATGGAGGTTGGGTACCAACTCGATCTCTTATCTTCTTGGTATGTGTATTATAGCTATGACTACCTTAAGCCACGTGTGCTTTTGGATGACAACTGAGCTATGAAGGGACAAAGTGCGCAAAGAGTTGTATTCTGAAAGTAGGATTCCGGATTACTTCCAAATTGTTTTTAATATAGTTACATTATAGAAAGAAAAATTGCCTTTCAGGGAGCAGATATTCTCTCTCTCAGCTCAGTCTAGATACTGTACAGAGCACCCCTTTTTGGAACAGGGATACAGTTGTGGTCTATTTGGAGAGGCTAAGTGATTTCCAATTTTCATCAGTAATAGGTTTCAAAACAACTTTTATTAAGCACCACAATGTTCAAATATGATATATTGCAATTTGAAGAAACAGATACCATGCAGAAAAAACACCTTGCACTCCTAAATCTTCACTATGTTGATCTTTGAAAAGATGACACTCTTACCAAGTCTCAATAGAATTATAAAGTCACAATGAAACATGTCAATGTCTGTCTTACCTGTCTTACCAACTTGCCTTTGACTAGTATGTTACATTTTTCAAAGTACTTTCACAACTTTTATCAAATTTGAGCCTCATAACAACTCCACATGGTAAGTAGTGCATGTAGGATTATAATCATTTTATAGGTGGGGACTTTGAGGCCCAGAATGCTAAGCAATGTGCTCAGTTCACACAGCTGGTAAGTGGGAGGGCTGGAACTAAACATCTGACGGTTATTTTACATAGGAGGACATGACCAGACTCTCAGGGAGTGTCCACATATCAACTCCACAGCACAGGGATGATGGAGAAAATATTGATTGAC
The DNA here is from genome assembly GCA_004026585.1 of Noctilio leporinus. Taxonomy (NCBI): domain Eukaryota; kingdom Metazoa; phylum Chordata; class Mammalia; order Chiroptera; family Noctilionidae; genus Noctilio; species Noctilio leporinus. The sequence continues at coordinate 119,119 of PVIW01003378.1, forward strand.
TTTTTAAGGGACGAAAGGACTGTTTTGTGAGCCATGAATGTTTAGTGCACCTAGGGAGAAATACACAATGGTGAAGCCAGATGTGGGACAATTGAAAGAAGATGATTCAGTACCTCTGTACCCTGAATAAGGAGACACCTACTAGAGAGAGACAAGGCTTATGAAATGCCATATGGAGACTTCGGGAAGAAGAACTAAGGGTAAATCTGGACTTAGATCTTTGGCCCACTGTTAAAGAAGCAGAGAGGAAAACATTTTAAACTGAGACCAGGACATAGATAATATGTCCATAGACAAGAAGAATAACTCTGAAGATGATATTAAGTGTGGCTTTGAAGAAGCTATGAAGTAACCATGTCATTGGTGGTAAGAACAACAGCACTGCTACAGCAGTTCGTTCCACACCTGACCCTGGGTCTTTGCACTTGAGCCAGCTTAGCTCAGGCTTCTCCAGCTGGGACCTACAGACTCACCTGCAGGGATCTGTGAGCGCCCATAAGGACTTTCACATTTCACCCTTCATTTGATGCGTACTTAAAATAAGGTTATGTTGACAGATTTGAGTCAACTGGATAGCCACTGAATACCATGCCATGATTTTGGTGTCTACACTGGCACTGTATTTAGGTAATATTGGAGCCAAATAATACTATTTAAATTGTCACAAGCAGAGGAAAAAAAGAATAGAGATGTATGTAATATGTAAACAAGTAGAGGCCAAAGGCCATCACAAAACATTGTATAAAGAAAGCTTTCCCTGTAGTTCAACCAGAAAACTAGCAGGTATGCAGAATAATCACACAGCCATGGGGTATACGCCAAACACAGAAGAACTCTGTTGAAAAAAGAAAAATCCAAGAAAGATAGGCAGCATGTCCCATTGTCATACAGGGATGAAGGGCTACCCAAGTATGATCTTTTTGGTCTCGGGAGCCATTTACACTCTTAAAAATTATTAAGAATCCCAAAGGCCTTTTGCTTGTATGGGTTAAATATGCTGACTTTAAACAAAAAGTCAGCTGGATAGTTATTTCTCCAGCATAAATGGGTTTATTTGGAAAAAACAAGGAACTGCAATCTGGTACATGAAACCATGGCAAGCCACATAACAAGCCCGCTAAACAAAGGAGAGGAAATTTGTTTTTTTACACAGAGGGCTATTACAAACAAATAGCTCTCCCTTTGGCGCTTCGTGGTAGACATAAGGCATGAGAGCTCCCCTTTTTGGCCTCCCTACTTCACTTTCAATGAGGGTTCTGTTCATTAATTTACAGACATTTATCAACATTTATGTATTGGAAATTAAAATTGAGAAATGTATTTCCTAATTTATTTCATTTTATTTTTAAATATTTTATTCATTATTTTCAGAGAGAAGGGCAGGGAGGGAGGAAGAAACGGAGAGAAGCATCAGTGTATGGTTGCTTTTCACCTGCCTCCAGCTACGGACCTGGCCTGAGACCTGGCCTGCAAACTGGTTATGTGCCCTGGCTGGGGAATTGACCCAGCGACGTTTTTGTTCGCAGGCCAGTGCCAATCCACTGAGCTACAACAGCCAGGGTTATTTCTTAATTTATTTTTTTAAGTGACAACAATAAACCTATTATATCTTAACATTTTTAATGAAAATATATTTGTATGTTGAAACTCTAACGCCCAATGTAACTATATTTGGAGATGGGGCCTATAGGGTGGTAATTAAGATTTACTGAGGTCATAAGGGTGGGGTCCTGATTAGCATTCTCATAAGAAGAGACAAGGGAGGCTGCCATATGACCTAGCCAAGAAGAGGGCCATCACCGGGACATGGCCTTATTGGCATCCTGATCTCAGACTTCCAACCTCCAGAACTGTGAGATTATAAATTTCTCTTGTTTAAGCCACTCAGTCTATGACATTTTAAACTTTTTTTTTTTAATGTTTATTTTATGCTCATTTGAGGGAGAGGGGAAGGGAGAGAGAGAGAGAGAGAAGTATCAATGTGAGAGGAAAACACCAACTGGCTGCCTCCTGCATGCATCCCAACGAAGGGTCAAGCTTGCAACCCAGGCATGTGCCCTGACCAGGAATCGAACTGGCAACCTTTCGATTACAAGATGATGCCTCAACCAACTGAGCCACGCCAGCGAGGTCAGCTGTGATACTTTGTTAGCAGCCAAACCTGACTGGTACGAAGCACTTGGAGTAATATTTAATACCCACAATTTATTCATTTGGCTCTCAATGACCTTAGCCTTATTTATATTATTCTCATTAATTTTGTGTTTATATCTCTTTAATCTTCACCAACTACGTAAGTGGGTATTGATTATTTTATGTTTTACAGCTAAAATTAGAATAATGAATTCTTCAGATTACAAAACAAAAGCAGAAAAGCCTAGAGCTGGGTGGTCTTATATGAATCACTTAACCTTTCTGGGCATTAATCTCCCTATTGATAGAATGGGGATCATATTCATTCCTACTTCACAAATTACTTATGAGGACCTAAGTACCAGCCCAAACCCCCTAATGGGAGATGCAGGCACTAACCAGGCAGGTCAGCATCAAGACTTGGTTCCTGAAGGCCAGAATTAGGGAAAGCCAGAAAGGAGAGACAGCTCCAGGGGTGAGTGTCCATGTTCTGAAAACACATATGGTTCCGGTGCTAAGACAAGGTTTGAGCCCTGTTCCGGGGCTCAAACAGGAAACACAGGTGAATAATGCCTTATTGGTGTAAGGAGTGTGCTGAACCAGTAGAACAGGTGACAGAACAGAACCTAAGTGGCTTGCATTACAGGCCTTTGGGTAAGATGCAAATGGGGTAAAATGGGGTGACTTGCATCTCATATGGTAATGGGGTTTTTTGTTTGTTTGTTTTAATTTTATTTTATTGTTGTACTACATTCATCCCCTTTTTACTCCCCTCTGTCCACTTCCCCACCCACCCACTCCCCCTCAAAGTCAAAGTCAATCCCACTTACTGTCCATACTAGTTTCTTGACTAAACTGCTCCCCTTCTTTGCCTCCTCCTATCCCCACCTCCCACCTCCCCTCTGCCCACTGAAGGGTCTATTCGTTGTATTCATATATCTTGTTCTATTTTGCTTGTTTATTTGTTTTGTTCATTATTGTCCTGTAATGGGTGAGATCATATGGTATTTGTCCTTCACTGACTGGCTTATTTCATGAAGCCATAATACTTTCCAGTTCCATCCATGTTGTTGCAAAGGGTAGGAGTTCCTTCTTTCTTTCTGCTGTGTAGTATTCCATTGTGTAAATGTACCAAAGTTTTTTGATCCAATCATCCACTGATGGGCACTTAGGCTGTGTCCAGCACTTGGCTATTGTAAATAACACTGCTATGAACATAGGTTCTTATGAATTGGTGTTTCAGGGTTCTTTGGGTATAGTCCTAGTAGTGGAATTGCTAGATCAAAAGGCAGTTTCATTTTTAGTTTTTTTAAGAATACTCCATGCTGTTTTCCATAATGGCTGCACCAGCCTACATTCCCACAAATAGTGCACCAGGGTTCCCTTTTCCCCACATCCTCTCCAGCACTTGTTGTTTGTTGATTTGTTGATGATTGCCATTCTGACAGGTGTGAGGTGGTATCTTATTTTGGTTTTAATTTACATCTCTCTGATGGCTAGTGATGTTGAGCATTCTTTCATATGTCTCTGGGCCCTGTGTATGTCTTCCTCAGAGAGTTGTCTGTTCAGGTCCTTGGCCCATTTTTTTAACTGGACTGTCTGTCTCCCTGGTGTTGAGTCTCATAAGTTCTTTATATATTTTGGATATCAAACCCTTGTCTGAGGTATCATTGGCAATTATGTTTTTGCATATAGTTGGTTGGTTCCCTTTTAATTTTGCTGGTGTTTTCTTTAGCTGAACAGAAAGTTTTCAGTTGGATATAGTCCCATTTATTTATTTCTTCTTTTATTTCCTTTGCCCTTGGTGAAGTATCAGTAAACATACTTCTGCATAAGATATCTAAAATTTTACTGCCTATATTTTTCTCCAGGACCTTTATGGTGGTACTGCTTATGTTTAAGTCCTTTATCCATCTTGAGTTTATTCTGGTGTATGGTGTAAGTTGGTGGTCTAGTTTTATTTTTTTGCATGTTGCTGTCCAGTTCTCCTAATACCATTTGTTGAAGAGACTGTTTTTACTCCATTTTATGGTCCTTCCCCCTTTGTTGAATATTAATTGACCATAGAGTCCTGGGTTTATTTCTGGGCTCTCTATTCTGTTCCATTGATCTATATGCCTATTCTTACGCCAGTACCAGACTGTTTTGATGACAGTAGCCTTGTAGTATAGTTTGATGTCCAGTATTGTGATTCCTCCTACCTTATTCTTCTTTCTCAAGATTGCTGAGGCTATTCATGGGCATTTCTGGCTCCATATAAATTTTTGAAGTATTTTTTCTATCTCTGTGAAGTATGTCATTGGTATTTTAATTGGGATTGCATTGAATCTATAGATTGCTTTGGGTAGTATGGACATTTTAATGATGTTAATTCTTCCCATCCATGAACATGGTTTATGATTCTATTTATTTGTATCTTCCTTAATTTCTTTCTTCATTGTTCTGTAGTTTTCTGAGTACAAGTCTCTTGCCTCCTTGGTTAAGTTTGTTCCTAAGTATTTTTTTGTTGTTGTTGCTATGGTAAATGGGATTTGTTTTCTAGCTTCTATTTCTGATGTTTTATTGTTGGTATACAAATATGCTTTTGATTTCTGAATATTAACTTTATATCCAACTATTTTGCTAAATTTGCTTATTAGGTAGAGTAAGTTTTCGGTGGAGTCTTATCAAGTTTTGTATGTACACTATCATATCATCTGCAAATAATGACAGTTTGACTTCTTCCTTTCCAATTTGGACACCTTTGATTCCTTTTTCTTCTCTGATAGCTATGGCTAGAACTTCCAAAATGCTGTTGAACAGAAGTGGAGAAAGTGGACAGCCTTGTCTTGTTCCTGATCTTAGGTGGAAAGCTTTTAGTTTTTGCCCATTGAGTATGATGTTGGCTTCAGGTTTCTCATATATGGCCTTATGATGTTGAGGTATGCTCCCTCTATTCTCATTTTGCTGAGTGTTTTTATCATAAATGGTTACTGTACTTTTTCAGCATCTATTGATATGATCATATGGTTTTTGTCTTTCATTTTGTTGACATGGTGTATTACATTTATTGATTTGTGAATGTTGTACCATCCTTGCATCCCTGGGATAAAACCCAGCTGATCGTGGTATATAATCTTTTTTAATGTATTGCTGGATCCAGTTGGCCAATATTTTGTTGAGAATCTTAGCATCTATGTTCATCAGAGATAGTGGCCTATAGTTTTCCTTCTTAGTTGTGTCTTGACCTGGTTTTGGGATTAGAATATTATTAGCCTCATAGAGTTTGGGAGTCTTTCCTCTCCTTAGATTTTTTGGAATAGGTTGAGAAAGATAGGAGTTAGTTCTTCTTTAAATGTTTGGTAGAATTCACCTGTGTAGCCATCTGGTCTGGGGCTCTTGTGCTTCGGGAGATTTTTGATTACTTCTTCAATTTCACTAGTTGTTATCCGTCTATTCAGGCTTTCTGTTTCTTCTGGATTCAGCTTTGGTAATTATACATTTCCAGGAATTTGTCCATTTCATCCAGGTTGTCATATTTTTTATCATATAGTTGTTTGTAGTAATTTCTTACAATCCTTTGTATTTCTGAAGTATCAGTTGTGATTTATCCTCTGTCATTTCTGATTCTGTTTATTTGGGTCCTCTCTCTCTTTTTCTTGATGAGTCTGGTTAAAGGCTTTTCAATTTTGTTTACTTTTTCAAAAAACCAGCTCTTGGACTTATTGATTCTTCGAGTTGTAGTTTGAGTCTCTAAGTTATTTAATTCTACTCTGATCTTGATGATTTCCTTCCTTCTACTTGTTCTGGGCTTTGTTTGTTGTTGCTCCTCTATTTCTTGCAGCTTTATGGTTAGGCTGTTTGTATAAGCTTCTTCTATCCCTTTTAGGTAAGCCTGTATTGCTATGAATTTGCCTCTGAGCACTGCCTTTGCTGTGTCCTATAGGTTTTGTGCTGTTGTGTATTCATTGTCATTTGTATCCAGAAAATTTTTTATTTCATCTTTGATATTATTGATAACCCATTTATTACTTAAAAGCATGTTATTCAGTCTCTATGAGTTAGATTGTTTTTGTTTTTTTCTAGTTTCAATCCATTGTGATCTGAGAAGATGCTTGGTATGATTTCAATTTTCCTGTATTTGTGGAGGCTTGTCTTGTGACCTATCATGTGGTCTATCTTTGAGAATGTTCCATGTGCATTTGAAAAGAATGTGTATTTTGCTTCTTTGGGGTGAAAGGTTCTGTATATATCCGTTAGGTCCATTTCCTCTAGAGTGTTGTTCAATGCCACAATATCCTTGGTGTTTTTTTGTTTGGAAGATCTGTTCATTGTTGATAGTAGGGTATTAAAATCCCCTACTGTTAGTGTATTGCTGTCTATATCCTTCTTGAAGTCCTCCAAGATTTTCCTTATATATTTCGGATCTCCTACATTGGGTCATATATGTTTACCAGAGTTATATCTTCTTGATGGATTCTTCCCTTAAGTATTATGAAATGTCCTTCTTTGTCTCTTTTTATGGCCTTCATCATAAAATCTATTTCGTCTGAAATAAGTATTGCTACTCCAGCCTTTTTTCCATGTCCATGTGCTTGATATATATTTTTCCATCCCTTCTCTTTCAGTGTGTCGATCTCTTGTTCTGAGGTGGGGTCTCCTGAAGACAGCATATATGTGGGTCATGTTTTCTTATCCATGCAGCTACCCTATGTCTTTTGACCAGAACATTTAATCCATTTACATTTATTATTGATTGATACTTATTTATTGCCATTTTCTCTCTTTGTACCTGTGTTTCTCTCTGTCTCTCTGTTTCTTCACTTTTTTAAAAGCAGACCCTTTAGCATTTCTTGCAATTCTGGTTTGGTAGAGATGTATTCTTTTGGTCTTCTTTTGTCTGGGAAACTCCTTATTTCTCCTTCCATTCTGAATGAGAGCCTTGCTGGGAAGGAAGAGTATTCTTGGTTGCAGGCCTTTGTTTCCCATTACTTGGAATATTTTTTGCCATTCCCTTCTGGCTTGTATTGTTTCTGTTGAATAATCATTTGATAGCCTTATTGGAGCGCCCTTATATGTTATTTGCTGTTTCTCTCTTGATGCTTTTAGGATTCTCTTTATCTTTGAAATTTGCCATTTTAATTATAATGTGTCTTGGAGTGGGTCTGTTTGGAATCATCCTCTTTGGAACCCTCTGTGCTTCCTGAACTTGAGTAATATTTTCACTCATCATGTTAGGGAAGTTTTCTATCATTACTTTTTTGAACAGGTTTTCCATTCCTTGTTTCTCTTCTCCTTCTGGTATCCCTATGATATGGATATTATTGTGTTTCATGTTATCCTGCAGCCCTCTTAAAACCTCTTCATTCTTGTTCAGCCTTTTTTCATCCTGTTGCACTGTCTTGGAATATTTTTCTATGTTGTCCTCCAGCTGGCTGATCCAATCCTCTGCTTCCTCCTGCCTGATGTTGATTCCTTCTACTGCATTCTTCAATTCAGATATTGTATTCTTCATTTCCTCCAGGCTCTTACTGATAGTTTCTATGTCCTTTTTAATGCTGGTGTAGTTCTTAGTAAGTTCCTTGTAGCTTCCCTGGAATTCTCCATAGTTCCCCTAGAGTTGTTTGTAATTTTCTTTAAACTGGCTGAGCTCATTGAGCTTCTTTATCATCATTGTTTTGAATTCCATATCTGACAGTTTGCTTGCCTCTGTTTCATTTAGTGATCTTTCTGGGGATTCCTCCTTTCCTTTTGGTGATAGACTGTTTCTTTTTCTCCCCATTTTTAGGTTTTGTTGTAATCCAATCAGACTGTGATCACCTGCCAGGCTAAGGAACTGCTAGGCTGGAAGGATTGACTTAGTTGTAATCCTATTGGTCTGTGATCTACCACCAGGCTCAGATGCAGCTTGGGATGACAGACTGATTCAGTTGTAAATTAATAAATCAGCTACCAAACTCAGGCCCTACTAGGCTAGACAGAGAGGTTCAATTGTAATCCAATGGATTAGCCATCATCTCAGGTGCAGCCTGGTGGGACAGATTCAGATGTAAATCAATGAATCTGTGATCAGCCACCAGGCTCAGGCACCACTGGGCTAGGCAGCAAGATCCAATTGTAATCCAATTAATCTGTGTTCAGCCACCAGGTTCAGGAACTGCTGGGCTAGACAGAAAGGTACAATTGTAATCTGATGAATCTGTGATCAGCCTCCAAGCCCAGGGGCCACTGGGCATGACAAACCAACTTAATTGTGAACCAATGAATCTATGATCAACCACCAGGCTCAGTTGCCACTGTGGGGGGCTGACTATCTGACTCAGCTGCCAGACCCAGACTCCGCTGAGAGAGAAGGACTGACCCAGTTGCAAAGCAATGAATCCACAATCAGCCATCAGGCTTACATGCCACCATGCAAGGCCGAGTGACCAAACCAGTTGCAAGCTAGAGAGTCTATGATCAGCCGCCAGGCCCAGGCACTGCTCAGTGAGCGATACCTCTTCAGGTGCCAACTATTGTATCTATGTTCAGACATAGCAGGGCAGGAGAGGTTTATTTAAATGTAAATCAGAGAATTGTGTTCAGGTGCCAGGCTCCGGCACCACTGGGCGGGGCAGATTGCTCCAGTGGGCGGGGCTATGAGGACCCTCATAGGGAAGCCGCTTGGCGCAGCGCAGTCTGCCCGAGGTGAGGTGTGGGTGATGAGTCAGCACTGGGATCCCACATCCACTTCCCCACTTCTCTCCTCCAAGCCACCGCCTGCAAACTCTGCCCATGTGTCTCCAGTCCTCTCTGCCCTCCCTCCGCTGGCGTCCAGGATAGGTGAGTGCCAATGTATTGTCACTGTGGTCACTCTAGTAGTTCTCTGTCTCCAGTGCTCTCTCAGGCCAGCAAACTCCATGGCTTTCCACCCTTCTCAGCTGGATGTTGCTCTGTTCTCCGCCGTGTTGCTGTAGCTGGGCCACCCAGCTGGGGGACCAGACCCACCGTTTTCAGGTGGAGTACCCGGCTATGTCCCTTCTGCCGCTGCCTCTGGTGGGGGCCCAGCCAGCTCTCTCACATTTCCGTGATTCCTACCAGTCATGTTGTGATGCAGCGGCCTTTTCTATTTTGTCTGTGGTTCTAGGACTTCTTTCCAGCCAGTGTTCTGTTGGTAATTCCAGCTGACTTTTTCTCCAAAAAAGTAATTCCAGCTGTGACCTGGGAGGAGATTGGTGCAGCTCCACTTACTCCTCCGCCATTTTGCCAGAACTCTCATTTGTTTTTTTAACACCCCTAACTACCATGATTCAGGTTGAGAATCACAGAAGGTAATATTGAAGTAGGGGTTGTGATTGGAGTCAGGTGTGCGTAGATCTCAACTATGAGATGCTGGAGCCTTGAATGTATAATTGAATAGAAATACGTAATGGCCCAATCCGGAGCCCACTGGCCATGCTCCCTGTTTGGGAGCCTTTAACGCTCATCTCAGGGTTCATCCTCATTTCCCTGCTGTCCCTCTGCTGAGCTAGGAGACCCATCTCTGACCCTTGGATAGCAGACTGTCACAAGCCATTCCAAAGGACCCCATTCACTTTAGTGACTTTAACTAAAACATCCATGTGGTGACACCAGGATACTCAGGACCAGAGACTCAAGTTTAAAAGCTTGGGAACTCACCATAGATTGATGCTTCTCTGCCTCTCTGCCTCCCTCCCTTCCCCTCTCTCTAAAAATAATAAATAAAAATTTTTTTTTAAATAAAAGCTTGGGAACTCACTTCTAATGAAACAACCAAATCCCTTGAAATAGAAAAGCATGTTGAGGGAAAAAATGTTTATGCAGATGTTTATTATACCAGAGAGTCTGTTTAACTGAAAAAAAAGAAAAGGGAAAGGATTCTGAGACATACCCATTAAAGACATCTAATCTGAAACAATGAGGCAGAGACCATTTTGGACCCCATGGGCCTGTGCACCCTATATTTATTTGGTTTGAATGACTGCCAAATCCTAAAGTTCAAAAGACAGTCATAAGTAGGAAAAGGGATCAGCATTCTTGAGGTTGGATTCCCAAAATTCTCCAATTTATTGTAAGCCTCTCACTCTAAGGTCAGCCCCTCTGGCTGGTGGTTGGCTTTAGAGATGGCTGCTTCTCCTACAATGCATCCACACTAACCTCCCAGCTTCCCCCCTCTCCCCTCCACCCACTCAATGATCACATTCAGATGGCACTTCCTAAGGAAGTTTCCCTGAGAACCCCCCAATCTATGGCAGATTTCATTATTTTGTTTTAAGTTTCCGTTAACCATTTTTCTTTCCTTAAGAGCAATTACCTTCCTTTTTAATTACACACATATAAGTATGTTTATTTGATAAAGATCCATCTTTCCTACTGTTCTCTACGCTCCATCAGAGCTGGGGTAAGAATGATCACCATTGTCTCCCCAGGCCCTTACCTAGTGCTTGGCACATCACAGAACATTCTTGGAGTGAATTTCAGAGAGTTAGATGCTAAGTGGGAAACAGGCAACTGTGAATCAGAAGTTTTTGTTTCTGTTTTTTAAGATGGGCACATATGAGGCTAAGGTATGTTATTCTCTAAACTTTAAAACGATGTTACACATAAAAATCAACACATAATGGATGAGATAATCTGTGCATAGAATGCAGAAGAAAGTTTTAACATCTTGTCAAAACCACAGAGAAAGGGCAGAATGAATTTTGGAACCCAAAGTATGTACTTAAAAAATCAGAGCAATAGGGAGAGAAGGGCAGGGAGAAGAGAGGTCCTGGGTCAAATGCTGTCTCTAGAGACTGGTTTGTATTATGGTCTGTTGTTGGGGTCCACCTGGGAAAACCTTGAAACTTGGAGTCACACATGGGCCAGGCTAAGTCTGTAAGACCCAACCGGAAAACTGGGAAGGCTGGGCACATACATGTTTCCATGTTATAGCCACAGATCCCAGCGTTAAAATTAGGCCATGGGAAAATATATTAGCCATTATGAAGCCTGGCCTGTTCCCTCACCTCACTTGATCCTTTGTTGTATCAACTGCAAAAGTTTTTTTTTATTTGAATGCTCATCCTGACCTGAGTGAGATCTCTGTGCTCTTCACTTGTTTTTTCCTTTTCCCTGTAATTAGCATTGTTCAGCATTGATTGACAAGCTACATGCCTTCAAGTTTACTCCTTTCAATAAAGATCTTGGGGAACAGGGAATAGAGCCTTTGGCCTTGAGCCACTGGTTGGTATCCTGCCCCACGCCCCTATACAAGCTGCCTGGGAAGGTTAATTTCATCCCCATTTCTGTGGGCTAGGGCCCCCCCCCCCCACAATCTGTCAGACCACATTAATGGGCACGGCCAAAGGATCCCATCAAGCAACCATAAAAGCTGATTTGTAAATGTGCCAGGGATAGGGAGTTGGGAGCCACCCAAATCTGTTAGTAAAGAGCAGTAACTGATAGTCGGTATTTGGCATATACAAAAGGGAGGTCTAAATGTCAGGAGACCCATTCCCCATTTGTTGGATAGGGTATTGGTGCCCTCTGGCTCACAGTTGGCTCATGAGCCTGTTCATGGAGATCACCCACACCCTATTGTTCAAGTTTCAGGTCCCCCAAACAGCCTCTGATCATAGGCCTTGCACAAAGTCTTTAGGGGACAGAAAAAACTGGCCAACTCTGGTAGGTTGAATGATGGCCTCCAAAATGTTCACATCTTAATCCCTGGAACCTGTGGATTTATTACCTAACATGCCAAAAAAGGCCTTTGCTGATGTGATTAATAAGGATCTTGAGATAGGGAGATTATTCTGGATTAATTAGGTGAACCAGGAGAGAGAGAGAAAGGCTGAAAGATGCAATGATGCTGGCTTTGAAGATAGATGAAGGGTGCAAAGAACGAAAGACGTATCTAGAAGCTGGAAAAGTCAAGGAAACTTTTAGATTTCTAGATCTAAAGTTTAGAGAAAGTTTAGAGAAACTTTCTAGATTTCTCTCTAGAGCCTCCAAAAAAAACGTAGCCCTGCCCACACCTTGATTTTAGGCAAGTGAAACTGACTTCAGATTTTTGATCTTCAGAACTGCGTTTGAAGCCACTAAACTTGTGGTAACCTGTGGTTATAGCAGCCACAGTTCACATACACTAACTGACGAATATCTGGTTAATAGATTAGTACCTGGCTCATACATGAGTCTGGGGAATTTAATTGTTTTCATTCAGTTCCTCTGGTAAGAGCAATCAAATTTCTGGATCTGCTGAGAACCAGTGTGACTGACCTTAATAAACTTCCTTAAGGTCCTTCTTCCTAGGAAACCTGGCCTGGCCCAAGAAACAGTGCTGGCTCTTCTTCGCAAACACCACACTGTTCATTGCTAGTTCATTATGTGTGGATCTTGGGAATAGAATATAGAGTTTGGTACCAGAGAGGCCTGAATTCAAATCCTTTCTTTATGCCACTCCATAGTCACATGGACTCTAAACAAGTTTTTTATTTTTTTAATTTTATTGTTGTTGTATTACATCCATCCCCTCTTTGCTCCCCTCTGTCCCCCTCCCCACCCACCCATTCCCCCCAAAGTCAATCTCACCTGTTGTCTATGTCCATGGTTCCTTTATACTAGGTTCTTGTCTAAGCTGCTCCCCTTTCTTGCCTCTGCCTCCCCCTCCCCCCTACCCCGTTCCCCCTGACCACTGAAGGCCTATTCCTTGTTGTTTAACTTCCCCCAGTGATGACTTCCTAAACTATAAAATGGAGATGACAGCTTCCTGGTTTATAGTGTTGCATGGATTCATAGGGATAATGTACTTGTATGTCTAACAGCAAACACAGAGCAGGCATCCAAACAAGGTTGCCCACTCTTTCCTTACTCCCCTTACCCCCAGGTGTTGCCCCTGTGCTCATCTCTTTTTATGCCAGAGTCTTCAGCTACTTCCTCTATAACTTCTTAAGCCCCATAGTGGCCCTGTGTCTTGTTAGCCCCTGGACACATTGATGACCTCACTGATCACACTCCCAACATCCTAATGTTTTAGTTGGGGTTCTCCCATAAGTAGCACCTGAGACAAGGATGCCAGTACAGGTTGTTTGCCTGGGAGATAGTCCCAGGAAACACCAGTGCAGAGGTGAGACAGGGGGAGAAAATATGTGTGATCACTTTAACCCCCAGGGAACTCTGGGAGACAGTTTTCCCAGAGTTTTCCCAGCCAAGGGGCAAGAGAGACAAGGCATACACCTAGTCACATCAATCTTTTGGGGGAGGGAGGGAGGGCATGGCATTAATGCCCAGACACCTCAGGACAGGCTCCAGCAGCAGAGAATCTTCAGACCCAGGGATGTAGGTGCTGATGGGTGGAAGGGGGAGCATGGGGATGTTGGTGGGACACGAATAACTTAAGCCTTGCCTGAGATGCATCTTGTAAATGAAGGGCCTCCCTGGTCAGAACTTCCACTCTGGTGTTGCCCTTTCCTTGACCAATAGTGAGTTCAACGTTTCTATTGCATTGTTCGAGACTAATCCTACTTGTAGGCCGTTTCAATTTGTAAACTGATAAACAAAGAAACTTAATACCCGTCTTTTGATTTGGGACAGAAAGAAACACCATCTCCCAGACAAACCAAGGCTGCCTTCTCTGATACGTGGTTTCTGTTACACTTTCAAATATTCCACATAACCACTTCCATCTGGCTAGTTTTAAAGCTGTACTCTGAATATATTAAAGTGTGTTTAAGTCCAAGAGAAACTTTTTATTACCTTTAAAATATCTCATTCTTTCCCCTACTATCATTATGGTCTTGTGATCATTGCCTGAGGATATTTTAAAACATTCAGATAATTGAAAACCCTAATTAATAAAAGTCTGGTTAGTAGGGGGGTGGTCACCATATTAAATGCCTGCTAATCATAGGTGGGTAAAGTGTGGAGAGGGAATTTCAGATGTGCCCAGCCATGAGTGGTCAACTCTGCTTCTTATTAAGCAACAGGTATTGATGTGCAGTAGGCACAGAGCGCTGAGCTGGTGCCATGAGGCACACAGAGAGGCTTGAGAAGGTTTCAGAGAAAGAACTTCCCAAAATGATCCTGAGCCTCTCCCAATTTCCACGGTTAATGTTTCATTTTGTTTGTTTCTGGACTTACCCAGCATTGTCTTATACATTGAACTTCTCACAGGAGGGGATCAAAGTCTTGTACCATACGACTGAGAGGGGCCTGAGTTCCTGTTGCTGTACAAATAGAGACTCAGAAGGGAAATAATTAGCCTGAAGTGACCCAACCCATGGTGGTACAACTGGGCCTGAACTCCTTGCCTCTTGTCCCTTCTGCCTGCTTTCTTCACATTTTAAGCTGTTATCTGACCTTCGCACTGGAGGGTGGATTAATCACCGGCTGGGCTCTGAGATAGCTTCCTAGAAGCATGCGCTGGCACGGTGGACTCCACCAGCTGCTTCCACTCTCTGCTTTGCAGCTGGTGATCTTGGTTCCAGGGAACCTTGCAGACCCTCTGCTGCTTAAACCCCCCTGAAGTGTTTCCAGCTCAGCACTATTTCTCCAATAACCACTGTATCAAAATCCTACAGGAAAATCATTTAAAATGCTCTTCTTGGGCCCTTCCCCAGACCTGCTGAACCAGATAGAACCCGTCCCTGGAGCTATGACCAAGGAAACGTAACAAACCTTCTGTTGATGTCAAACGCCACTGAAGTTTGAGAACCACCCACCTATGAGCTAAACCCAGAATACTCTGGGTGGCTTATAAAAATTGTACCATCTGGCCCTGCCTCACTCTGGCCTCACCTCCACCAGCCAGGTTGAGCTCCCTACTCCCTGTTCTAGGAACAGGCTCTGCACCTTTGCTCACCCTGTTTCCTCTGCTTTGTATGCCTTTCTTTCACCAGTTTTACAGGGTAAATTCCTGTTCCTCTTCCAAGGTCCTTCTGAAATGTGCCCACTCCACCCCCACCTGCCACCCCATCACTCTCCTTAACGCCTGTCCTGGGAGACTCACCTGCTCTTTCCTCCTTTCCCATAGTTACTGATATCTGCCTCTGTTGTAGCACTTAACCTTTTATATTAATGAGTTCTAAGCCAGCACCTTGGTCCACGGCTGCCAGCAGCACACATTGCTCCTTTGTGCATAGTAGAAAAAGGCACTTCTTCCAGAGTCAGGCAGATGGCTTGGGAGCAGGCTGGATTCCAGCCCACTGCCCCCTCTCAGGCACCCTCCTGCAGGACAGAGCATACTTGCCCATGTGCAGGGCCTCTCCATCTGTCTTCTCTGCCGTGAGCTCCTGAGCATTCGCTAGTGCTTATTCATCTTTGTATGTCCCCAGCATAGAAACCAGTTCCCATAGTGACTCTCTGTAAAAGGTTAATAAGCTGAAGTAAATTGAATTCGGACTCTGAGCATAGGAAAGTTGCTCCATCTACAAGTCATCAAATGCTGTGATTTGCAGAAGGCTCTCCGAGCAGCAGGGGCAGGATGAATAATGTCATCTGTTTTGCTCTCCATGGGTTCTGGATATTTTAACATCTGCAGCTGAAAACTATTTAGAGCTCTGAGACTGAAACAGATGCCTACAGCATTCTGTTACCTCATTCTTTGCTTTCCAGACCTAAAAACAATTGTTTCCCACCTCCCCAGGAGGCAAATCTATCTGAGGCTATTTGTTATTAAGGCCACAGGAGAAATCGCGTGGCTTAAAGACCCTCCGTTGGATTCCTTCTGCTGCACAACCTGTTCATCAGTGAAGTGTGACAGCCATCACACTCTCCTGGCTAATTTAGGAGATGTAGTCAGCTGCAGCAACAGAGCTAAGAGCAGTGCTTCAGCCTCCCTGTTGATCTGCAGAGATGCAACATGGGAGGGCTGCAAGGTTTGGTCTGGGTTCCCAAGAGTTTAAAATTCCCATTGCTACAGTGAGAATGTGCTCATATACGACTTGATCACTTTCTTAAAAAGGTTTTTCTAGCCCTGGCTGGTGGCACAATGGATAAGGCACTGGCCTGTGAACCCAAAGGTTGCTGGTTCGATTCCCAGCCGGGGTACGTAACCAGGTCTCTAGCCAGGTTTCCAGCCAGGTCTGTCTCCAGCCAAGTCTGTAGCTGGAGGCAGGTGAAAGACAACCATTCATTAAGGCCTCTCTCCCTTCTCCTCTCTCTAAAAACTAATAAATGAATCTTTTTAAAAAAGAAAAAAAGTTTTTTTCTGACATTTCAAGATGGGGACGTTAACTTTCCATTGGTCTCAATCCAGGAAAGGCATAAGATGGCTCTTCAGATGACAGGAATTAAATTCCTATTTCATTTTTAATCACTAAAGCAGTGACCAGACAATTAAGTTGACAAGTTAAGGAAAGAGATATGGGGAGAAAGAAAAGCTGCAAATATAAACTGGAAGATTAGTTCACAGATAGCAGGGAGAAAAGAATCAGGGACTTCAGTATCTGACACTTTGTTTTGCTTTTGTTTTAAATTTAATTTTATTGTTGTTGTATTACATCCATCCTCTTTTTCCTTCCCTCTGTCCCCTTCCCCACCCCCGCAAAGTCAGTCCCACTTGTTGTCCATGTCCATGGTTCTTCCATACTAGTTGCTTGACTAAACTGCTCCCCTCATTTTAGTTTTTAACTGAAAATATTACTAACGGGAAATAAACAGCTCTAATATTTATCCTAATAAGCAAGTCTATTCCCTAAATTCATATTTTTTTAATTTAATTTTATTGTTGTATTATATCCATCCTTTTTTTGCTCCCTTCTGTCCCCCTCCCCACCCACCCATTCCCCCCAAAGTCAATCCCACCTGTCCTAAATTCATATTTTATCTTTTTACAGGTTGAAGCACACTTACTCTTCACAAAAATCTCTCTTTCTCTCTCCCTCATAAATAAAATTTAAAAATAATTTTTTAAAAAGTACACATCTGTAAGACAAAGTTATGCCTTCATTGATTTGCAATCTAAATCAGAATAAACAACATGGACAATAATTAGAAAACAAAAGATCAGAAAAGAAGAGAGAACATTTAGGACTGATATTGACCAAAGAAATCTTCATGCAGGAGGCAGCACTTGAGTAGGGCTTTGGAAATTCTGCAATAATCACATTCAGGAAGACATGAAAACATTCTGAGGGTGATAAGGTTTGTTTGGTGTTTTTTTCAGTCAGTATCAGAGTAGCAATTTGAACTCATATCAGTACTCATCATTATTTTGTATCTTACATTTTAAAAAATAGACTATTTTCTAAAGCTGCTTTAAGTTTACAGTTATATTGCACAGAGGGTATAGAGATTTCCCATACACCCCCTGCCCATACACATGCATAGCCTCCCCCACTATAACATCCCACACCTGAGTGATACATTTGTTACATTTAATAAATTTGCATTGACGCATTATTAACACCCACTGTCCATAGTTTACATTAGGGTCCACTCTTGGTGTCGTACATTCTATGGGCCTGGACAGATGTATAGTGACATGTATAATCATTATAGTATACAAAGCAGTTACACTGCTCTAAAAATCCTCTGTTCTCTATTTATCCTTCCCTACCCTCTAACCTCTGGCAACCACTGATTTTCGTTGTTGTCTCTGTAGGTTTACCTTTTCAAAAATGTCATATAGCTGGAATTATACAGTATGTAGCCTTTTCCGATTCTTTCACTTAGAAATATGCATCAAAGTTTCCTCCATGTGTTTTCATGGCTTGATAGCTCATTTCTTTCTTACTGCTGAATAATGTTCCATTATCTGAATGTACCATAATTTGCATATCTGTTTACCTACTAAAGGACCTCCTAGTTGCTTCCAAGTTTGGCAATTATGAGTGAAGCTTGTGTAAACATCCATACACAGATTTTTGTATGAACATAAATTTTCAACTCCTTTGGGTAAATAAATATGAAGGAATATGATTGCTGGATTGATGGTAAGAGTATGTTTAGTTTTATAAGAAATCATTAAACGGTCTTCCAGAATGGCTGTACCATTTTGCATCCTCACCAGGAATGGATTAGAGTTCCTGTTGTTCCATACCCTCACTAGCACTTGGTGTTGTGTATTTTGGATTTGACTTTTCTACCAGGTGTGTAGTGGTACCTTGTTGTTTTAAAAATATTTGTTTTCTATTAACCCATCTTTTTTTTAACCAGGAAATGCAAACACACACACACACACACACACACACACCCCAAGAGAGGGAGAGAGACACCAATGTATGGTTGCCTTTCACCTGCCTCCAGCTACAGAGCTGGCTGGAGACCTGGCTTGCAACCTGGTTATGTGCCCTGGCTGGGAATCGAACCAATGACCTTTGAGTTAGTAGGCCGGCTCCTTATCCACTGCGCCAACCAGCCAGGGCTGGTTTCACTTTTTGATTGTTGATTTTGTTGCCAGTCTTTCTTAGAAATATTTTCCTTCATGTTTTAGAAAGTTAGTCTGTAGGTTTATTTTCAGTAGAAATATTTTCTTTAATTTTCTTCTCTTCCCTTTCCTTTCTGTTTCTATTTTCTCAGTCCTCCTCCAGTCTAGTGATTTACTTTTCTTCTATCTGGTTTTTATAACTCCCATTTCAAAGCCAGCTAAAATATTAGACATCTGGGTTCCTACCTTATGGTGCTGGTAAAGATTCTGCCAAAAAATCTTCTTAACTGCTTGGTCAGATTACCTCCTAGGCACTCAGTTTGCATGGAGAATATTTATTCTCTGTTACTTTCCCAGAAGCCACACTTTGGGTGACCTCTATCTGCTTCTCAAAGGGTGGAAGTCCATCTGGACCTTGGCATTAGCGTACTATATGCCTTTGTTTCTGTTCCATTTCTGATCCAAGAAGCATAGAAGAATGCATAAAATATATATGCACAGTTTTTCAAATAATGATAGCCAGCACTTATTGTAATCACCACTGGCTGATGTTTACATTTCCTCTTTTTATTCTTTTCTCTCACGGTAATACCCTTGAGTAGTGAGTGGGCCCTTAGGGTAGGACCCTCCAAACCATCCTCACAGTGTGCACCTCTCCACTCTAACAGCAGGTGGTGCTCTAGAGACGTCCGTGAGGTCTGGGGCCGAAGCCTCTGGGTCCCAGTACACCTGACCTTTTGTGGGTGTGGGCTTTGCGAGCTGCCCTCGCACCTTAAAATTACTTAGCCCGAGTATTTTCTGACTATGTGTAGTTACCGTTATTGCCTTTACCTCCAGCTCAAGATGTTTACAGCTTCTTTTCCTAACAGCTTGTCAGTTCAAACCTATGAACTCTCTATTCCACCTGCGAGAAAAAAAAGGGATCATTTTATATATTAGGGACATTGCCCCAGTACTTAAAGCCAACAAGCTTTCAAAAATCTTTCCAGGATGTGTATTTGTGTGTGTGTGTGTGTGTGTGTGTGTGTCCCCCAAAGTATAAAGAGAAAATTGTAAAATTGAAGTGGACATTATCTTCAAAATTAACATCATGTCATTAATCATTCAATAAGGATTCTATACGGTTTAGATTTTGTAGCAATTTGAGGTTAGATTTCTTATTTCACAAGAATACCTGATCACCTATTGCCGTCAGAAATCGTGGCTAACTGGAAATTATATGAATCATTTTGGATTAAAATTTTCCAAGTGCAAAAAAATTAACCTTTCTTTACAAGAACGAAATAAAATTAATATGTTTGATGCGGTGTGGGGCTGGTCCTCAGGAGATAAGAGACTCTTTCGCAAGAGACTTTTGGGCTAAAATGAGACATTAAAAAATGAAGGTGGCAAGAGAGAGAAAAGAGGGTTCTGCGAGAAAAGGAGATGTCAGGTGCTGCTCCCAGAGCAGCATCCAGACTGGTCCCCGTCCAATGAAAAATCAGATGATCTCAATGAAGCAAAGCATTAAGTGTTATTAAGGAGGTGTGAGCGCCGGTGGGCAAGGTGTGGCGAGAACTCCCCAAGGAGTTCTTCCAGGCACTACTAGAGAGGCTTCCCTGAGGAGGTGACACAGGACCTGAGGGGAGGTAGATCCCTCTAGAGACAAGGCCGGGGAGGAAAAGAAAGGAGGCAGGGTTTACTGCGATCCATTGGCTCGGGCCATCGGGCGTCGACTGCTCGGGCCTGCGCGGCCCGCCCTCCCCCCCTCCCCCTCCCTCCCCCTCCCTCCCTCTCCCCCAGGTTACCGCTGCCTCAGCCCTCCGCCCGGCCTGAGCAGAAGCCTAGGCTGCTGTCTCGGCCGACACCATGTACCGGCTCCCGTCGGCGGTGACCTGCCGAGCTGCTACCCGGGGAGGCTGGGGCTGGGGCTGCGGGCGGCGCGGAGCGCACTATCACGCCAGGCTGCCGCGGCTCGGCCCCGCCTGGGTCGGCGGCCTCGGGCTGGGGCTGGGGCTGGCGCTGGGGGTGAAGCTGGCCGGCGGGCTGAGGGGCGCAACCCCCACGACGTCGCCTACTACCCCGGACCCCGAGGTGTCGCAGGGCGAGCCGCCGCCACCGAAGGAGCAGCCCCTCGCCCCTTGGTCCCCGCAGACCCCGATGCCACCCACGTCCAAGCGCTATGCCAGAGCCATTGACAACAGCCGTGACCTGCTGCACAGGATCAAGGTACCGTGACGAGGGGTGTAAGCGGTCGGGAACCCGCCCCCCCATCCCCGGCGTCCCCCTGGAATGGGGCTCCTCTGTGGTCCTTGCCTCGGGCCCAGGCAACCCCAACCTGGGCTATGGATGCCCATGGTCAGATTCCGAGAAAGACTTCCCTTTCTCCGACTGTCCGGCACAGTCAGCTGCTCTTGGGGGATTGCCCACATCGGGGTGGAGGTCACCGCCCGCCTCAGGGACCGCCCCTTCCCACTCCGGGTGCCAACCCGGCACACCCCTCTGGGTCAGCACCCGGCCCAGCGGCAGCGGCAGCCGGGGTGGGCGGGGCTCAGGCAGGTGGGCGGGGCGGGGCGGGGCCTGGAGCCAACCTTGCGGGTGGGTACAGTTCAGCACTGATGTCATGCCAAGTACTGCCGCCTGTCTAAACTGTCCCTTCTTTTCCCCCTCGCTCTTAGGATGAGGTGGGTGCGCCCGGCATAGTGGTTGGAGTCTCTGTAGATGGAAAAGAAATCTGGTCCGAAGGTAGGCTCAGAAAAGTGTTATTTAGTAGCTTTTGTGCCAGTTGGTAAATGAAATCTGGATGTTTTACTGCTTGGCGTGAAATCTCATGAGATGCTGAGTTTACATAAAACTATCCATGTTGCAGAGAAAATGTGCCTAACAGAATAAAGTGTCTAGTTCTCTATCAGTAAGATTTAAAATGTGACTAATGAATAAGTTGGAGTCTTAAAAATGGTTTGTTTTTACACCCACTCTTCTATTAAGTCTGGATTGATTGGTCTGAAAGTTGTATATAGAACAATCTGTTAACTGCATGTTTGTGGATTACCCTTATGGGTAAATTAAATGTCATAATTTTATGTTATTTTTTAAATAAAGTCAACAATTTATTGAGTCAACTATTCTGTAAAAGGCACTTGATTCCTGGCCTTAACAAGTACATTATCTACTTTATTACTTTTTTTGGAATAAGCAGAAGTGGCAGCTATTTTTTTGAAACAAAAAGCTAGAAGCTTTTGGAGAGAGATTTCTAATCATTTTATATTTCTTATCAAATCATATTTTATAACTTAATTTACTTCTCTGTTCCACACAAATTGGTCCAACTCATCATCCTAGGTTTTGAGGAACCATTCTTTTAGGAAATGTTGTCTCAGACATCATTTAAATAAAATAATGCTTATTTACTACTTACTATGTGGGCAGTAGGGAATTGAATTTAACGAAAAATTATTCTTCCCCTAAGTTTAAGTATAGTCTAATCAATATACCTAATTTATAAAAAGTATTGTAACCAAAATTATACAAATGTCAGTGTTATGGGTGAGGGCTTTGTTTTTATGCAAATATTATAGCATAATCCCTTTATAGTTTAAAAACAATCATTGTATGCCTTTTCTTGCTTTTCAGATCTTACATCTCTTAGATTATCACTTTCAGCCAGTCCAGAAAGTGAAATCAAACTTAAACATTTTTTTCTAGAAAGAGCTTTAAGTTGGTAGCACATTGTTTTTCTTCTGATTTGCAGACGAATTGAATAATAGTTAACTAGACTGGGTTTGCAGGACCACTACACATTTCTTTTTATTGGAGACTATGTTAGGGAATTCAGTGGAAAATCACTAAAAATCAGGAATAAATATAATCTGAAAAAGAACAAAGATGTTTTCTTTAAAGAATGTGTAGTAATTTATTTAAAATGTGGAACAACCAAATTGTTTCAGTAAAGTAAGAAAAATTCATATTTGAATCAGGTAGAAAATTTCTATTGTGCCAAAGGTACAATTCGGTTTAGTTACAAGGTTAAATTGTTAGACACATTGTTGGTGTCTAACATTGTAAGGTGTCCCTTACATGTTAAGTTTTCATTAATTTAGGAAAGTAGAATGTCACCCTAACTGACATGGCTCAGTTGGTTGAGTTTCGTCCCCACAAAGTAAAAGGAAGTGGGTTTGATTCCCTGTCAGGGCACATACCTTGGTTGCAGGCTGTTCAGGTTGGAAGCATAAGACAGGCAGCCAATCGGTGTTTCTCCTTCTTTTTCCCTCCCTTCCCCTTGTTCTAAAAATAAGTAAATAAGTAAAAAAAGAATTTTTAATTGGAATATCTTTTCTTTAAATGAACACACATGATGTTTTAAGATAGCGTTACTTCAGTTTTTCAAGACTCCTTTGACCATGAAGCTTACTAGTAGTGACATTTTGCTTTTTTTTTCCCCAAAGGTTTAGGTTATGCTGATGTGGAGAATCGTGTACTGTGCAAACCAGAGACAGTTATGAGAATTGCCAGTATCAGCAAAAGCCTTACCATGGTTGCTCTTGCCAAACTGTGGGAAGCGGGGAAACTGGATCTTGATGTTCCAGTACAACATTATGTTCCCGAATTCCCAGAAAAAGAATATGAAGGTGAAAAGGTAACGAAACTAACAGGTCATTTTACAAATGTCATGTTTAATAGTAGTTCAAAAGGTTGTATAGGACTTTGTGTTTTGTTTTATTTTATTTTTAATTCTTTTTTTTTTTTTAAGATTTATTATTTTCAGAAAGAGGAAGGGAGAGAGGCAGAGAGGGAGAGAAACATCAATGTATGGTTGACTTTCACCTGCCTCCAGCTACGGACCTGGCTGGAGACCTGGCTTGCAACCTGATTATGTGCCCTGACTGGGGAATCGAATTAAATTCTTTTTCAATTCATTGATTTTTAGAGAGAAGAGAAGTGGTAAATGAGATAGAAAGAGAGAAACACTGATTTGTCATTCACTTATTTATGCATTGTTGGTTACATCTTGAATGTGCCTTAACTAGGGTAAAACCCGAAACCTTGGTATATGGAGATGACGCTGTAACCTGCTGAGTTAACCAACCAGGGCTCTTTGGTTTGTTTTTATTTTTTATTTATTTTATTTATTTTTTTAAATCTTTTATTTATTATTTCCAGAGAGAGGATGGAAGAGAGAGAAACATAAATGTATGGTTGCCTTTCACCTGCCTCCAGCTACATACCTGGCTTGCAACCTGGTTATGTCCCCTGGCTGGGGAATTGAACCCACAACCCTCCGGGTTGCAGGCCAGCACCTTATCCACTGTGCTACCAACCAGGGCCTGCTTTGTTTTCAATTATTGTTAATTTTTTTCTAATCCAGATGATAATCAAGTTGGTATTTTCTAAAATTTGAGACTAAAGAGCTGTACGTTACATATTTTTCAAACAGCAGTTTAAAATGGAAAATATTAGTGAGGCATTATTCCTAGGATACTAACTTTTTGTTATAGTTTGATAATGCAATTCAGTCTCATGTTTTTATAATTTAGGTTTCTGTCACAACAAGATTATTGATTTCCCATTTAAGTGGAATTCGTCATTATGAAAAGGACATGAAAAAGGTGAAAGAAGAGAAGGCTTATAAAGCCTTGAAGATGATGAAAGAGATGGAGTCTGACCAAGAAAAAGAGTTAAAAGAAAAAGGAGGCAAAAGTAATGAAAAGAATGACTTTGCTAAAGCTAAGATAGAGCAGGATAATGAAGCCAAAGGCCGGAATTCCAAACCTGTGAAGAAAAAAAATGATTTTGAACAAGGCGAATTGTATTTGAAAGAAAAGTTTGAAAATTCGATTGAATCTTTAAGGTTGTTTAAAAATGATCCTTTGTTCTTTAAACCTGGTGAGTGTTAATTTCTTCTCTTAACAAATGCATCATTATTGAAGAGTTAATTTTCAGAAAATCCAAACTACCATCCTGAATGCTTTAGATGTGGTAGGTGATTGAAGCATAGATTTTATCAGTCAGTGATTGCCTTTTGTCTGCATTTTTTTTCCTTTTTGTCCTTCACCTGAGGACCTTTATGTTTTCATTACTTTCTGAGAGAGAGAGAAACATTGACTGTCTGCCTTATTCTATGTGCCTCAAATGGGGATGAACCCCACAACCTGGGTGTGTGTGCTGACCAGGAATTAAACCCACAACCCTTTGGTCTATGGATGAGCTCCAACCAATTGAGCCACACCAGCCAGGGCTTGTCTGCATTTCTTGACAATAATTTAACAAGTAATTTCTGTCTAGCATCCAGGTGGCTAGTTTAGGGTTAGCCTTGTGGAGGCCACCCAGCCATTTAGTGGATTCTATGAAGCAAGATATTTGTGGAAAATATATGGAGAAATGTCAGTCCAAACAAAATCTGTACCACAGTGGACATGATAAAGTTTTGCTAGTATTTTAGTATTTAGTTAGAATTTAAATTGCTCAACTTATTTTGCCTTTATTTCTTAAAGAAATTAGTGTTCATCAACTTAATTTTATTTCCAAAACAGCTAATTTATAAAAAGAACACTTTGCTTTTGTATATCTTTTGATGTGGTGAAACCACTTAATATCTTCACATTTACCATAAGTTTCTTTTCTTTTTTTTCCATTTTCATTTTATAAGCTGATTTATCATAAGTAGGTGTTATATAGGTATAATTAATAAGAGCAAAGACATTAATATATAACTATGAATTTAAAAATAAAGTTCTCACCCATTTTAGTACACTCCCAGAATCTCAAATAAGAAAAAGTTAATCTTTGAAACAATACATGTATTTGAATAGGTATTTATATTGTAGTATGTACTTGAAAAAAGGTTTTTATATCTATATATGTTTTATTAAAATAATTTGTACAACTATTTATACCTTAAACAATGGGGAGTGAGTATATTCAGAACAAGACAGTTGGCTCAAGAATCCAAATTTGCTTTACTTCCCCTTCCTATTTTGTTGCCAGTTTGTAGGGTTTTTGTTATGTTTTTGAGGTAGGATTATTTGTTTATTTTATTATCATAGGAGTAAATTCATATGAAATTTTAAGTATGCTAATCATCATTTTATTGTGTTAGGGGCATGGAATATGCAGGGCCATTACAAAGCTGACTAAATTTAATATCTATGATGTTTTACAAATGCTAAAGTGAAATATTCAAATTTTAATGTCTATACCAATTACATGTTTTTAAATAATAATGAATCATTTTCTTTTTTTTCTTCCCTGTAATAATGTCTCAAGGTAGTCAGTTTTTGTATTCAACTTTTGGCTATACCCTACTGGCAGCCATAGTTGAAAGAGCTTCAGGATATAAATATTTGGACTATATGCAGAAAATATTCCATGACTTGGATATGCTGGCAACTGTGCAGGAAGAAAATGAACCAGTGATTTACAATAGAGCAAGGTAAATGATCACATCTTAATGCTATGTTATCAATTAAAACTCAAATTTTCCTTATCTCTTTTCCAAAAGCAACTTGCCACATTTGGGGAGCTTTTCTACATTTATGTTTTTTCATTTATAAAGTGTGTTTGTAAAGTACTCCCAAGACCCTTAGATGGAAGGCAGCAATGATAATTTAACCACATGAATAATTAAACCAAAATTGCACCCATCATGAGCTTTTATAATTTGCTTTTTAATTATTCCTTTTTCTTAAATGTTTATAAGCTAATGCTTTGTTTACCTTTTATTATTTTTAATTGTTTTAACTTTTGAAGTTATTTTATACTTACAGAAAATTATAAGAATAATTTGTTCTAAAAATGTTACAATATTGCCCTGGCCAGTTAGGTCAGTTAGTTAGAGTGTTGTTCCAATATATCGAGGTTGCAGGTTCAGTCCTTTGGTCAGGGCACATGCAAGAAACAACCAATGAATGCTTCAGTAAGTGGAACAACCAAGTGATCTCTCTCTCTCATGCGATTGTGTGAGCCCTTTCTATTCCCCCTCATCCCTTCTCTCCCTCTCCTTTCCCCGCTCTCTCTCTAAAGTCAATTTAAAAAATAAACAAAAATAAGTTAAAAGACTAACTTAAAAGTATAAAGAATTTACATATACTCTTCACCCAAATTCTACAATGTTATCATTTTACCACATTTGCTTTATCAATGTATATGTTTTTGGTGGGGTTTTTTCCTGAACCTTTTGGAAATAAGTTGCAGATGTGGTATTTATTCCTTTACAGATAAATACTTAGATGTGTATTTTCTAAAAACAAGGACATTCAAAAGACTAACCTTGACACAATGCTTTTAACAAACCTACAGACCTTATTCAGATTTTGCCAGTTGTCTCAATAATACCCATTATAACAAGTCTAATGATGTCAATTTGTCCCATTATTGGTGACAGTAATTTTAATTGCTTTGTTGAGGTGGTACCTACCAGGTTTCTCCGCTGTAAAAGTTTGAAAGTCATTTCATTGAAATATGGCAAAATGAAAAATGTATCATCATTTTTACTAGTAATCTGTAAAAGAGGCATTGGGAGAAAATTTTGAAGCTAATGGCTAATTAGAGTATTATGGTTATGTTGTTTTCTTTTCCATTTTACTGTAATTATTTGGTTAGTTAGAAAGGTAACATTTAACAAATCTGTTGCCTATTTCCATTAGGACATAGTCTAAGTGGCTTAACAATACTTGAAGTAGATGAAATGTGAAATTTTTTAAGTTTTATCTTATCTCCACACTAGTTTTGTTTAATCCTCTATTGTATTTAGTTAAATTACCATTTTAAAGTTACCAGCTTATTTAAAGGAATTAAATATGCACTCCTAGTCAGACTGAAAGATTTTTTTGGGGGGGTGACCTAAAAAATTGGGTTAGCAGCAATCCATAAATTTTAATTTTAAAATTGCCTTTAGAAAGACGGAGGGAAAAAGAGGACAACTGAGATGGTTGGAGTGTGGTCCTGTACACCAAAAGGTTGTGGGTTTGATACCTGTTCAGGGCACCTACCTGGGTTATAGGTTCGATCTCCAGTCAATCGCATATGGGAGGCAACTGATAAATTTTTGATGTTTCTCTCTCTGCTCCTACCCCACTTCTCTCTAAAAGCAATAACAACATATCCTTGGGTGAGGATAAAAAAGGAAAAGAAAAGAAAATAGCTTGTAGTTCTCAATCAGTTCAAACTCTTAGTGTTGTTGTTTGTTTGTTAGATCCAACATTATATTTTGCTCGAAGGTATAAGAAAAATAGACCTAACCATAGGTTGTCAATTAAATCTTAAAAAGCTTCTCTAATAAAAATGGAATAGATGCATGACTTTATTTTGACTTAGATCTAGGCATCTTTAGCTGGGTACATTGCTTTCCTGAATAAAGTCATTCTTAATGGAAAAATAAGAATATTGACTCTGTAACAAGTATATTCTCTATAGGCAAATAAACTAAATAACCCTTTAAGCAAATGCCCACAAGGGAAAGGAGTGCAGGTTCTTGCTACTGAAAGGCACTCAGGTTGTTGATAAGGGAACCCTTACTCAGTGCATTTAGATATTAGACTTTGTTCATATTTTTTAATCCTCACCTGAGGATATGTTTATTGACTTTTTTTTTAGACAGGAAAGGTGGGGAGGGAGTCGGAAAAAGGTAGAGAGAAGAGAGAAACATCAATCAGTTGCCTCCCATATGCTCCCTGGCCAGGAGTGAACCTACAACCTAGGTATGTGCTCTGACTAGTAATCAAATCCGCAACCTTTTGGTGCCCAGGGTGACATTCCAACCAACTGAGTCACCCAGCTAGGGAACTTTGTTTATATTTTCTATGAGTTTTGCACAATACTTGCAAGAAACGTCTCTTTTATAATTAGATGGGACCAAAACCAAATAAAATGAATATTTTCTGAAGAGTTTGCTGTATTTTGTCAGTATAGGTATGGCCTTTACCTTCTGTCACTATCTTTTTTATTATTATGTATTATCTATTTTCTAGATTATCTTCTGAAATTACACCTTGTTTCTTATGCCTTTGGCTGACAGACTCTAGAAGTAGATTTAGTTCTGATGTTAATGCTGAATAACTATGGCCACCCCTGCTTCACCCAATATTATGCCTTCGGGTTTTAGGGAGCATATAAGAATCCCAAAGGAAGAAAGAGTTATTTTTCTAACTATGCCCATAGCCCCTCCAAAGTTACAAATTTTGAAGGGAGGGCATAATTTTGGGAGTGAAGAGGTCCAGAGGAGATTTTGATAAACAACTTTTCTACCCTTCTCCAAAACAAAAATTAAGCATCATTAATGCTAATAGAAAATTTGATTGTATTTGGAACAGGGGTTGTGGTACAGATGCAGATTTGTAGTTATTTCTGTAGGAAAGATCTGGGAAACTGGAACCACTGGTGATTGGAAAGGTAGAGGGTTAGGATAGAGAGCCAGAAAAGAGGTAAGAGCAGAATTACCTGAGGGCAGTATCAGGGAAATACTGGTTAACTGTGGGCAAACAAGATGAAGACTGTACAAAGGGAAATAGGAGATCCTCGATAACCCACAAGAGAGCGGATTGGTTGTGGTGGGAGAAAGGCAGCCAGATATTAAGGAATTGAATGAATGCAGAGTGTGAGTGCATGTGGGCTGTTCTACGTAGTTTGGCAGTAAATGAGGAGGCAGAAAGGACTATTAATTACCTGGAAGGTGTAACAAGGATAAAAAGATAAAAGGTTTTTTTCTTAGGATCTAAGAAACTAGAGCATTTTGTGAACTAAGGTGAAGGAGTCAAAGGTTCTAGCATAGCACAGAAAATCCTTTGTGACCTGTCTCATGTCTGTTCCTCCAGCATCCCCTCTTGCCCCTTATGCCCACCTGCTCTCTGCTTCAGCCAAACTGAAATACTGTGCTTCCCAGCCTGGCCTCTGTGAGCAGCTGTCTAGTGAGGCTCCCCGCTCACTAGTGCTCAGAACTTCTTGCATCCATTTTAACTGGTTATCTTACAATCTGTTATGTTATTCAAAGAATGGCTCAGAGGCCAGAAGTATGACATCACCTAGGAGCTTGTTAGAATTGCAGAATTCCAGGCTTTTCCCTGACTCATTGAAGCAAAAGCTGCATTTTAACAAAATCCCCAGATGATTCATATGGTGCTTTGAAATTTAAGAGCTTTCCAACATGACTGTTAATCCCCATGTGAGCAACCACAATATGTGGTTTTACTAGTCTCTCCAGTGCCTTGCAAAATGTCTCCATTAAAATATTTGACTTACATATGGCGCTTTCATTTATTCAACATGTCTAATGAGCACTTACTGGATGGCAAGTACTCTTCTGGGTAGAGGAATCGTCACTGCACAATCATGGGAAGAAAAATAATTTAAGAATTTCAGGTATTGATATGGAGAAAATAAAACAGGATAAAGGGATATGGAGTAACAAGGAGAGGGTGAGGAGTGAGATTTATTTAAAATACATTGGTTTTTAGGCCATATTAGTTAAGCTAAGACATGACTGGTACAGAAAGTTAGTTTGCTTTGCTGAAAACTATTTATGCAAATAAATAAATCTGGCATGAAAGAAGCAAAGGAAGCTATTGTAAATGATGAAGTCAAAGAGGTAACCAGGGAATAAATCATTTTGGATAGTGAGTTTTAGTGTTGTTAGACCCACTGCCCCTTAATGTAACAAATATTATATAATACCTTCTTTAATATACTGAAATGAAAGTCATCAAGCATGTACCTACACTCAATATTCTAACTAGAATTCAAAGAAGAAAGGAGTATAACTTATAATAAATAATAGATATTTCAATATGTTAAAGTTTACTCATGATAACATTAGAAGACATAATAAAATCAGATACACCTTAATACAAAAAAGCATTATAGATGTGACAACTGTAAATGCAAACAAAAAAGTTATATTGTATTGGTGTTTCAACTTGATGACCTTGATGACCAATTCTGGCCAAAGCTTAGAGCAAAATAAAATGCAGCCTGTCTTCATTTTTTACACCCCAGGAGAAGAAACAAGCAGGCTGCTCAGAGACCTGCCTTGGCCTGCTAGGAAAAGAGTCACAGAGGCAGAAAAAAGTGAGCCAGTTGGTCTGCATGGACTCAGGGAGCAAGTTAGAGTCAGAAGAAGGGCCCTCGGAGACAGGTTCAGCAGGTTACCCAGGACGAGATGCTGCTGCCCACTGATCTGCTTGTAGGTCCCCTGAGAACACTTAGGGCTTAGGAGAAAGAAAGCAAAGATATGTGCCTGAGGAAAGAAGTGGGGACAGGCTGGGGCATGCTACAAGGAGAATGCAGACTAGGTCCTTTGTCTTGAGGGCTTTTATCTGTTCTCTAACGGTGGGAATTTTAGGGGAAATCTCAGGAGAGGATCTTGAGAGAATATTCACCAGCTTTTTTCCACATGTATTCTTTAAGGTGTGGTCTCTACTGGGTTGGCTCTAAGCGGGTCATTGGTCATTGCATCTAGCCCTGAGGCCAGTCATGGCAATGCTGCATCCTGTTTTGCTGGGCCTGGGGCTGAAACACAACTGAGGCCTAGATATTATATCTAGTTTGACCAAAATTCCGTCTTTGTGGTCAACAAACACAAGGCTTTGTGCCTACAATTATTTGATGCTGAGCAGAACCTCATTGTCCTGAGGGCTTAGTACTTAAGGGAATTCCCAGCAGGGAGGAGGCAGGTGAGTCAAGATCCTGGATGAGGCCAATTTGAATCAGCTTCTGCCTCAGTTTCCCCATTCCACTTGCCAAGGAATTTTCCTAGCTTCTTACTATTCTGTCTCAGTTATATTCAAGAGAACTACTTTTGACATGTTGAATCAGTCACAGCACCTTTTCCACATGCTGCACAAATCTTTTCGCATTTCAGTTGTGTTTTTACCTTTCTTGAAATAATGAACATGCTGAAAACGTTGCATATTTTCTTCCATCCTCAGTATTTAAATGGCTACACAAAAACTTACCATTTTTGATAGTTTTTTAAAAAGTATAAGCCGATGTGACAGCTGTCACAATTCAAATGCAGCAGAATTGTTTTGAATGAAGGTAAAGACAACTAAACACTACGAGAGCCACCATATGGAAAAAAGCAAATGAATTTCTTGGCCAGCCCAACCCAAAATTCATGTGTGGGACATGATTAATTATGCCTAAGGAATATTTACCAAATCATAGATGTTTCTGCATATGCAGTGGGCACATATGTGTAATCTTAATCATTAAACTTTTTCAGTTACTAAAAGTTTTATACTATCAGCACAAGCAGCCATACCAATAGAAAAAACAACTCACATTTGATGCTTTATGCAAGGTAATTAGACTAGCTTGTTCAGTTATCTGTAAAATTAAGATTTGAACCATACTGAAAATCAGTGGTCAGTTCTTGGGGAATATATGATTACGACATTGAAGTTCAATCTGTCTCATGTACATTTTCCTATTCATCTTCATGTGTGAAGTCAATAATAGACTTCAGTTTTTAATTGCCATTTTTATTTTATTTTAGATTTTATGTTTACAATAAAAAGAGACGTCTTGTCAACACCCCTTACGTGGATAACTCCTATAAATGGGCTGGTGGTGGATTTCTGTCTACAGTGGGTGACCTTCTGAAATTTGGGAATGCAATGTTGTATGGTTACCAAGTTGGGCTGTTTAAGAACTCACATGAAAATCTTTTACCTGGATATCTCAAGCCAGAAACAATGGTTATGATTTGGACACCAGTGCCTAACACAGAAATGTCTTGGGATAGAGAGGGTAAATATGCAATGGCCTGGGGTGTTGTGGAGAAGAAGCAAACCTACGGCTCCTGTAGGAAGCAGCGTCATTATGCCTCACACACTGGCGGTGCTGTGGGTGCCAGCAGTGTCCTGCTGATCCTTCCTGAAGAACTGGATGAAGAATCTCTCTGTAGCAAGGTTCCTCCAAGAGGAATAGTTGTGTCTATCATCTGTAACATGCAGTCTGTTGGACTCAACAGCACTGCTTTAAAGATTGCCCTGGAATTTGATAAAGACAGATCAGACATACCTTAACATCACAGGTGCAAAATGAACATTTTTTTAAAACATTAAAGTTTCAAAATACATGAGGTTTTTAAGAATAAATTTGTAATGTAACTATAATTGAATGCAAAAAATGTACCTCTAATTGCTTAATTTTGTAAGTGTCTTATTATAGGGTTAGTTCTTTATACTCAGGGAAATAACTATATTATATTTACTTTTTGGAAAAGTGTTAACTCTTGAAATAAAATATTCTGATAAAAATATGTACTTTTTGAATGTATAATATAGAGAAAATCTCATTCAACAGGAACCTCCAAATATTTTTGGTTTTGTTTTCAGGTTTGTTTGTTTGTTTTCTTTTTTTTACTCAGCCCCTCACCTCCTCCCTTTCTGTATCATCAGCTCATTATCTACATCGGTGGGCCTGTTTGATTTGTTCATTCATTTGTTTTGGTTTTTAGATTTCACATATAAGTGAAATCATATGATATTTGTCTCTCTGTGTGACTTATTTCACTTAGCATAATACCATCTAGGTCCATCCATGTTGTTGCAAATGGCAAGATTTCACTCTTTTATTATTGTTGCATAATGTTCCATTTGTGTGTGTGTGTGTGTGTGTGTGTGTGTGTGTGTGTGGTGTTTTAATTCACAAGTTAATTAGACTAAGCTTACTCAGTTATCTGTTATGTTGCTTCCATATCTTGGCTATTGTAATTAATGCTGCCATGAACATAGGGGTGCATATATCTTTTCAAATTAGTGTTTTTATTTTATTTGGATGAATACCCAGAAATGGTATTGCTGGGTCATATGACAGCTGTATTTTTAATTTTTTGAAGAATCTCCATACAGTTTTCCATAGTGGCTATACTGATTTATAATCTCACTAACAGTGTACAAGGGTTCCCTTTCTCCACATCCTCATTATTTGATTTTTTAAATATATTTTATTTATTTTGCTATTACAGTTATCCCTCTTTGCCCCTTCCACCTAGTACCCCATTTCCTTCAACAATGCCTCCCTTAAATTATTTTTTTGATGATAGCCATTGTGATTGGTATGCGATGATGTCTCATTGTGGTTTTGATTTGCATTATCCTGGTAATTAGTGATGCTGTGCATCTTTTCATATGCCTGTGAGCCATCTATATGTCCACTTTGGAGAAAAATCTATTTGATCTGCTGCCCCCCATTTTTAAAAAAAGATATTATTTATTTGTAGAGTGGGGAAGGAAGGGAGAAAGAAAGGGAGAGACATTGATGTGAGAGAATAACATCAGTCGGTTACCTATCGTATGCACCCCAACAGGGGACCAACCAACCTGAAACTCAAGCATGTGCCGTGACCAGAAATGCACCAGCAACCTTTCACTTTGCAGGATGGTGTGCAACCAAGTAAGCTACACTGGTCAGGGCCACTGCCCATTTTTAAATTAGATTGTTTGTTTTTTTGACATTAAGTTGTATGAGTTCCTCTTATATTTTGGAAATTAACCCCTTATGAGGTATATTGTTTGCAAATACCTCTTCCATTCAGTAGGTTGTCTCTTTACTTTGTTGATGGTTTCCATCACTGTGCAAAAAAATGATTTTAAAGTAGTCCCATTTGTTTATTTTTTCTTTTGTTTACCTTGCCCAAGGAGATATATCCAAAAGGATATTGCTAAGACCAATGTTAAGTAATTTACTGCCTATGTTTTCTTCTAGTTTTATGGTTTTGATCCTTACATTTAAGTCTTTAATCCATTTTTAACGTATTTTTAGACATGGTGTAGGAAAGTTGGTTCAATTTCCTTTTTTCTTTTCGTTTTTGTATTATTTGTCCATTTCCCCAACACTACTTATTGAAGAGACTATCTTTACCCTCGTTGTATATTCCTTCCTCCTTTGCTATAGGTTAGTTGACCATATAATGAGGTTTTATTTTGGGATCTTCATTCTATTCCATTGCCCCTACCAGGAGAAACCCCAGATTTCACTTATTAAACATAGTATTCCTACATATTTAAACTTTATTCGCTTTCAAAATACTGTCCATTTGATGCAATGCACCTATTGAGACTTTTTTTTCCACCACCCAAAACAGCTTTTGAACTCAATTTTAAAGCCTTTCAATGTTTCCACTGTTTTTTGTTTCGCCTCTTCCATATCAGCAAAATGTTTCCCTTTGAGGACTTTTTCATCCAGGAAAACAAACAAAAATCACTGAGGGTGAGATCAGATGAATTGGAAGGGTGGAGCATGGGAGTCATGCCTTTTTTGGTAAACAACTACTGAACGCTCAGCATGGTATGGGCAGGTGCCTTCATAAAGCACCCATCATGAAATGGACAAACACGTTGAATCTTCAGAAGAACTCACTGAAGCCAAATGCAGCCTCTCACAATAATGCCAGTGGGCACACTGATGCAGATGAGTTCCTAGAACACTCACCCAGTGGGAGAAGTCTGTACTAGAAGGGGGACCTATCCTCCAAAAGATAATTCCTTTTTTTTTTTTTTTTTTTTGGCCAGTACCATACTGTTGGTTATTGTAGCTCTGTAGTATAGTTTAAAGTCAGGGTGTGTAATACCTCTCGATTTGTTCTTTCTCATGGTTTCTTTGGCTATTCAAGGTCTCTTGTGGTTTCATACAAATTTTAGGATTAGTTGCTCTGGTTCTGAGAAAAATGCATTGGTATTTTAACAGGGATTGCATTGAAGTATTGCTTTAGTTACTAATGCCATTTAAACAATAATCCTTCTAATTCATGAGCATTACATACAATATGCTTTTCCATTCATTTGTATCTTCTTTAATTTCTTCAGTATTCAATAGTTTTCAGAGTTTAAGTCTTTCACCTTTTAGGTTAAATTTATTCCTAGGTATTTTATGCTTTTGATGCAAGTATAAATGGGATTATTTTCTTAATTTCTTTTTCTGATCTTTTTGTTATTGGTATATAGAGACACGATAGATTTCTGTTTATTAATTCTATACTCTTCAACTTTTTAAAAATATGTTTTATTTTTTTTACTGTTGTATTATATCCATCACGTTTTTGCTCCCTCCATCCCCCTCCCCAGCCCCCCCCCAAAGTATACTCTTCAACTTTACTGAATTCATTTATTCTAATAATTTTTTAGTGGAATCTTCAGGGTTTTCTATGCAAAACATCATGTTATCTGCAAATAGAATTTTACTTCCTCCTTTCCAATTTGGGTGCCTATTCTTTCTTTTTTCTTGTATGATTGCTGTGGCTAGGAGTATAATTTTAGTTGTGGATTTGTCATATATAATTTTTATGATGTTGAAGCATGCTTCTATACCCATTTTATTGAGTACTTTAATCATAAATGGATGTTGTATATTGTAAAGTGCCTTTTTGCCCCTATTGACATGATCATATAGTTTTTATCTTTTATTTTTTAACGTGTTATATCACAGTGTTCAATTTGCATATGTTGAACCATCATCCTTGCACCCCTGGAATGAACCCCACTTGATTGTCATGTTTTATCTTTTTAATATATTGTTGAATCTAGTTTGCTAACATATTGTTGAGAATTTTTGCATCTATATTCGTAAGAGATACTGGTCTGTAACTTTCTTTGTGTGTGTGTCGTCCTTGCCAAGTTTTGGTATCGGGGAAATTCTGGCTTTATGGAATTAGTAGGAAGTATTGTCTATTCTTCAATTTATTGAAAAAGTTTGGGAATAGCAGTTATTAAATTTTCTTTGAATGTTTGGTAGAATTCACTAATGAAGCCATCTGGTCCTGGACTTTCGGGGAGGTTTTTGAGGACTGAATTTTCTTACTGTTGATTTCAGTCTTCTTAAATTTGCTGAGGCTAGTTTTGTGTCCCCACGTATGGTCAGGTATAAGTACAGCTGCACCGACTTCTTTCTGGATGCCATTTGCTTGGAGTATCATTTTCCACCCCTTCCTTCTGAGTCTGTGTTCGTCCTTGCAGCTGAGTTGTATCTCCCGAAGGCAGTATATAGTTGGGTTTTATTTTTTGATCCAACCCACTACTCTATGCCTTTTATTTTATTTTTTAAAGATTTTATTTATTTTTAGAAAGAGGGGAAGGGAGGGAGAAAGAGGGAGAGAAACATCCATTGGTTCCCTCTCGCATGCCACCAACTAGGACCTGGGAACTGGGAATCCAACTAGTGGTGTTTTGGCTGACAGGATGGCATTTTATCCACTGAGCTACACTAGCCAGGGGTCTATGCCTTTTAATTGGTGAGTTCAGCTTATTTACATTTAGAGTAATTATTGATATATGAGGATTCCCAAAGGCCATTTTATCTTTTGTTTTCTGGTAGCTCTGTCTCCATTGTTTCGTTTCTCTTGTGTTTCTGGCTCTTGCTTTAGTTTGGTGGTATTCTGATTATTTTTTCCTTTTTTTGTTATGAGTTTCAATTCTAGAGTTTTTTTGTGGGGAGATACCATTAGATTTGTGCATAAGAAAGTTGCACGTATGAGGTCTGTCTTGAAAGTATTGACCATGCAAACTGTTTTAATGATACTGATATTGGCTTGATACTTTCTGGATAGGCCTTTTATAAACACACACACTCACACATATACAGTACATATACATATATGTACACAGTAGTTCTTAAGATTACATCTAATCTCCATTCATCTGTTCAAGTTCAGTCCTTTACTGAGTCCCCTTTTCTGCTTTTGTTGTTACTAATTACCCCTTTTATGCCATGAGTTCATTTCCAAATTGTGATAACTATTACCTTTATAAAAAATGTTCTTACCTCCTTTAACCTTTATGTTGTATTTAAGTGTTTGATACCCTATTCTGAACAAAATTGCAGTTTCCTGCTTCTGTCTGTTAGTTACCTTGCTCATAGTTTTGTATCCTTTTGGCTTTTTGTTTCAGGTAGAAACGATATTTCCTGTAATGCAGGTCTTGTGTTGGTACTTTCCCTTAGCTTCTGTATGTCTTGAAAAGCCTTTATATCTTCTTCATATCTAAAGGATAACTTTGCTGGATATACTATTCTTGACTGGTGATTTCTCTCTCTTAATAATTTGAATATTTGATTCTAATCCCTCCTAGCTTGTAGGGTTTCTGCTGGAAAATCCAGTGATATTCTAATGATATTTCCTTTATAGGATACTGTCTTCTTTTCCCTGAATGCCTTGGGAATTCTTTGCCTTTAGGGCTCAGTTACCTCAGTCTCAGGGCACCACTCCCGTCAATTGGAAGAGTTAGGCTATGGGTCTCTTCTGTGTTCCTGGTGCCACCTTCCTATAGCCAGAAGCTGCTAGCAGGGCTGCTCTGTAGTGGGACTTACCAGGCTGCATTACAATTGGTGGGGGAAGAGGGGAGGGATGTTTGTGTGTCCAGGATTCTGCCCTTCCTCACGGGTTTAGCAACAATGACTTCAGACTACTTAGGCTGGTAAGCATTTTTCTAGTCCTTTCATGATCTGAGGAGAGAGGATTTTACTGCTGGGTGGGCTACAGGGAGATGCGATGGGTGTTCCTCAGCAGAATCCTTTGTTCAGTGCCGGGGGGAGGGGGGCGGGCAGGGCATTGGAGCACTGTGATTTTTTGTGTCATCTCTCTGCACCTGTCCCTGGGCCCAGTCTCAATCTCAGTGTGTGCCAGCCTCCCAAGCCCAGCTGCTGCTTCTGTGCTCTCAGAGCGCAGTTGGGCTGCACTGCTCTTACATCCAATAGGGCTACAGCAAGCTGGGGGCTATGTGTGGCTTTTGTCTCTGTCCGTCTCCCTCCCTGTCCCTTCTTCTGTTTGCTCAGATATGCCCACCTTTAGATGTCTCAGTGTGTGATCGCAGACATATTGTGTGTTGAACAGTGAGTCCTTTGTTCAATTATAACTATCTACCTTGTAACTTCAAGGGGACAGATCTAGAGGTCCTCTCACACTGTCATGCTGCTTACGTACCCTTGGATGAGGAGGGATTCATTCTTTTTTTTTTCCCCTTTCTTTATTTCTTTCTTTTTGCAGTCTGATTGGTTGATTTCCACTAGTCTATCTTCCAGGTTGTTGATCATGTCTTCTCTGTTAGCTAATCAGCAATCAATTCTTTCTAATGTATTTTTCATTTCGGTTATTGTATTCAGACTTGCTTGGTTCTTTATTAGAGTTTCTGTTTGTTGAAGTGCATCCTAAGTCATATTCCACTCTCGAGTTTGGTGAGAATCCTTATGACCATTTCATTGAATTCTTTATCAGGAAAATTACTAAATTCTGTTTCCTTAGGGTTCTTTTCTGGAGATTTTTCTTGTTCCTTCATTTAAGAGATATTCTTCTGCCTTCATTTTGTTTGACTTTCTGTGTTTTTATAAATTAGATAAAATAGCTCTCTCTTCCAGTCTTGAAAAAAATGGCCTCGTGTAGAAGCAACTTCCATGTAGGCTGTGTGTGCAGATGCTTTTGAAATTGAATGGGTACCAATGGCATCCAGAGCACCAGCCAACTGAGCCAATGTGTCTCTGGGTGGGGAACCCAGGTATGTATAGTAATGTCCTTGTGATCCTGTTTGCTCCCTTTGTTAGGAGCCAAAATGGGCTCAGGCTACGTGTCCAGGAATACACTGCCGTGACCTTGCAGGTAAGCCAGAGGCCCTGAATAGAACTTCCACTTATCAAGGTGGAGGGGGATGTGAGCAATGGCACTCTCCAGCATCTCTGACCTCAGGGCATTTCCACAGCTCTAGCAGATCTCTGGCAGTCTCCCAGTCTTCTCTATTGTCTTTCTCTTGTTTGTTGTTCATAAGCTGTTCGTTCTGCCCTCCATTGTCTCTCATGAGTAATTGCTCTCTAGGTAGGTGTTTATTTCAGTGTGCTTGTGGGAGGGACAAGTTCAGCACCTTATACCACTACCATCTTGGATCTCTTGTTCTCTTAATATGACAGAGATAAGACTGAGAGATGGTATATTTATCTGCTGTAGTCTAAAGGAGCAAATGTTTATTATGTTACAAGGTTTCTGAGGCTCAGAAATTCAGGAGGAGCTTGGCTGGGTAGATTTGATGCCAGAGTCTATAATGAGGTTGCAGACAAGATGTTGGACTTAGAGAAAGTGCTAACAGGATGACTCACTCACATGACTGCTGGCAAGAATCAGTCTTCTGGCTTGTAGGTGGCAAGAAGCATGTTTTTCCCCATGTGGGGCTCTCTGTATGATTGTTTGAGTTATCTTTTTTGTGGTTGTATGTGTGTGTGCGTGTGCGCAAACACACATGTTAAAGATTTCCCTTATTTTTAGAGAGAGGGGAAAGGAGGGAGAAAGAGAGAAACATCCATGTCTAGTTGTCTCTCATGTGCCCCTCAATGGGGCACCTGGCCCACAACCCAGGCTTGTGCCCTATGGTAATCAAACAGGTGACCCTTTGGTTCATGGGTTAGCACTCAATCCACTGAGCCACACTAGCCAGGGCTGCTGGAGTTATCTTAATGTCATAGTAATTGACCTCCCTTGAGCAAGTTATTCAAGAAGCCAGCCAGGAAGAAGTTAATATCTTTTATAACTTAGCCTTGGAAGTTATGTGCCATCATATTTGCTATATTTCCTAGATCACAGACCAACCCTGATACATTCTTGGAGGGATTACACAGGGTGTGACTGTCAGAAGGTGGCAATCATTGGGGATCAGTTTGGAAGTTGGCTCCCACAGTCTGCCCTCTGGCTACCAATGATTCATTTCCATCCCAAATGCAAAATATATTTACCTCCTCCCAAGTCCTCCAGAAATTTCATCTTGTTGTAGTATCAGCTAAAAGCCCACTATCATCAAAATCAGGTCTAAGTGTGAATGAGGCTCCTTGTGGGTAATTTCTTAAGTAAAATTTCCATAGATCTGAAGACCTGTAAATTAAAGACAAGTTATTTGTTCCCCACATGTACAACATCCAATGGCATAACACATACAGGATTATTGTTATAGATCCTCCTGGTTCAAAAAGTGAAGAAATGGAAGACATACAAGGGTCATAGGGATTGTGGGATCCAACCAGACACAAGTTGAAAGCTCCTTGATTAGTATGCAAGGCTTGGAAACAATTCTTGGCTCTTGGCTTAGTATTTTGGGGCACTTGGTTCTGCCCCCTGAGTTACTCTTTTCTCATGAAAGGTAGCATGTTTGCAGCTTAGTGGGATTTTTTTTTTTTTCCAGCCTGTTATCTCCCTGTAGAATTGGGGAGGAGTCCAAAGGCCTCTTTTGTATTCTCTCTCCTTTTAGCATAACTTAACAGTGTATCTGCCAACATACATTTTTAGAACTTTGCTAGTCTACAAATCTCATTGGGATTGGGATTCATGGTAGTAAACAAAAGCCATACCCAAAAGTTTCTTCAAAATAAACACCCTTTGCCCGGGCTGGTGTGGCTCAGTGGATTGGGCTCGAACTGGTGAACCAAAGGGTCACCAGTTCGATTCCCAGTCACAGAATATGCCTGGGTTGTAGGCCAAGTCCCCAGCCAGGTCCCCAGCTGGAGGCACACAAAAGACAACCATAAAAAAAAAAAAAAAAAAAGGCAACCATACAGTGATATTTATCTACCTATCTTCCACCCCTCTTAAACAATAATGAATAAAATGTTTTTTAAAAAGTGGAAAAAACCCCTCCAACTTCGGATTGTGCTGAGACAATGGGAGAAAACATCATTCAGCTCTAATAAGCCCTGTTGTTTAATAGCTTTTTGAGGCCCCATCCTGGTTTTTCTGCAGTTTGAAAGGACTTTTATAGAGTCATACCCTCAATTTCATCTTTAGACCCTTAAAGTTTCTTATAGTTTGTCTTTGACTTGAAGCCATTTCTTAACTTGAGCATCATTTGCTACCTGGAGAATCTGGTAATTCTTGAAAAACCATTGAATACGGATTCCTTTTTGTTTAGTAGCCCTTCTTTAGTGTATCTCTTTCTTATATAAGCAGCAAGAAGCCAGGAAGCAAATTCAACAGTGTTGCGAAATCTCAGCTATGTCACCCACTTATTTATTTTCTATGTCCTGGCAGGCAACCGGTGTAGTTAAAACTTTTTGCCACTATGAAACAATAATAACCTTCCTTGCAATTTCTAATACAATTTAACTTACTCTCCTGTAAGCTTACGCTGCAGCCTCCTCAAAAGCCATCATGTTGGGCTGGCCAAAAAGTCCACTTAGTGTTTTTCCGTAAAAGACACCTTTTTCATTTTCACCAATAAGTTTATTGATTTGAATATTTCGAACATGTTGAATATCTCCCGCTGTTGGCTTCTAGTGGGTAGAGGCCAAAGGTGCTGCTAAACATGTTCCAATGTGTAAGACAGCCCTACAGCAAAGAATTATTTGACCAAAATCTCAATAGTACCAAAAAACTTCACAAACCACCCTTGACACGTTTGATCAGTCACAGCACTATCTCAATGCACTGTACAAATCTTTTTTTTGCATTTCAGTTTTTAACCTTTCTGGAATAAAGCGTAATATGCTGAAAATTTGCAAATTTTCTTCCATCTTCAATGTTAAAATGGCTACACAAAAATTAACCAGTTTTGATGTTTTTTAAAAATGCATACTGATATAACAGCTGTCACTGTACAATTTAGCAAACTTGTTTCAAATGAAGTTAAGGACAGGTCAACATTATTAGAGACATTGTATGGAAAAACCTAAATGGGCTTTTTGGCCAACCCAATCCTTCTGAACAGTTTCATCAAGCTCCTTGGGCTTGCACTAATGCTCTCTTGAAAGTCTTTGCAACTTCTATTCATTCACGGCTCTGTTCTCAATCCACACCTGCTTTTCTTACAGCCACACTTGTCTTCCAGTATCAAAATCTATTGAACATATTCCAGGTGTAATTCAACAGTTCATACACCATGAAATTCATTCTTTTGAAGTGTATTCACTCAAGAAAAAAATCTTATACCACAGGTGGCAAACACAAGGCCCGAGGGCTGAATCTGGCCCTCCATCTTGTTTTATCTGGCCTGGCACCTAGTTTCTACCTGGCTTGTTTAACTATTAAGGACTAGTTACATTTATACATAAAATTACATTCGGCCCTTTGAAGGCAACCATGAGGCTGATGTGGCCCCGGGTGAAAGAGTTTGATACCCCTGTCTTATACCCATTATTCCTATTTCTTTCCTCCCAGGCTCTGGAAACTACCAATTTTCTTTTTGTCTCTAGATTTGCCTGTTATGAACATTTCATATACATGAATTCATACAATGTGTGGCCTTGTGCCTGGCTCCTTTCATTTAGTACAATGTACATTAGTTATCTATTGCTGCATAAGAAATTACTCCTTCTCACAATTTCTGTGTTTCCTAAGTCTGGGAGCAACTTATTTGAGTGTTTCTAGTTCAGGATTTCTCATGTGATTGTAGGAAAGATGTCAACAGGGGCTTTTGTCATTGGAAGCAGAGGATCTGATTCCAGAATGGCTCACCCATGTGACTATAGGCAAGAGGGCTTTTTCATCACATGGGCCTCTCCGTAGATATGCTTGAATGTCCTTCAGATTGAATGAAGAGTGAACAAGGCAAAACCACAAAGTATTTTATAATCCAGACTTAGAAGTTATATACCATCCCTTATGCCAAATTTTATTGGTCACACAGACCAGCCCTGATTCATTTTGGGAAGGCTAAATACCAGAGGTAGGGACCATTGGGAGCCATCTTGGAAAGTGGTGCCACAAATGGCTCATTTGTAGTGAACATGTTGAGAAATTTTGTTGTAACAGCCATACGAGATGAATATTGGAGACTGCACTGAATTCAGGAAATTTAAAAAGAAATCAATGATTTTACACCCTAATAAAAGGTTTTTCTCTTAAAAAAAAAAATTATTCATTATCCCTAGAGAGAAGGGCAGGGAGGGAGGAAGAAAGGCAGAGAAACATCAATGTATGGTTGCCTTTCACCTGCCTCCAGCTAGGGACCTGGCTGGAGACCTGGTTCTGTGCTCTGACTGGGAATCAAACCAGCGACCTTTGGGTTCGCAGGCCGGCACCTATCCACAGAGCCACCAGCCAGGGCAAGAAGATTTTTCTACAGTTCTGAATCCTAAGCCTGTTTCTTCGCTTTCTACTTCAATCTATAAAGGTAAATTAATGGATATCTTTGAGTTTATTGAAATATAAAGAAAGTAACATTCTATAAACAGATCCATTTCATCTCCTTCTTTCTTGCTTCTCCTGTCTGGATCTTATATTCATTTGTAAAAATTTTCAACCCATTTTTTTGTTTTAATTCTCACTCAAGGACAAGCTTTTACTGATTTTAGAGACAGGAGAGAGGAGAGAGAGAAAACATTAATTAATTGCCTCTCATATGTGACCTGACCAGAGATTGAACCCACAATCTAGGTATGTGTTCTGACTAGGAATCGACCCTGCAACCTTTTGGCGTATGGACAACACTCCAAAACTAATTGAGTCACCTGGCCAATTTTCTACCCCAAAAGGAGCTTCCAGTAACTCAGACCCTAAATGAAGTCCTAATTATGCTATATAACAGGGCCGCATAAATTCAAGGCA
Source organism: Noctilio leporinus (assembly GCA_004026585.1). Classification (NCBI taxonomy): domain Eukaryota; kingdom Metazoa; phylum Chordata; class Mammalia; order Chiroptera; family Noctilionidae; genus Noctilio; species Noctilio leporinus. The sequence goes on from PVIW01003378.1 coordinate 163,056, forward strand.
TTACACTGTGATTGTTAATAAATTAAATATGTATTTCTAAAATGTGTTTCCACAGTTACAATAGCAAAACTATATTTACAAGTTACAAATAATGGACTTCTTTCCACCTGTAATTATTTAACCCCATTCACAGCAATTTGGAAAAGGACTGAAAATCAAGTATTTAGGGTTTCTACTCTTGAAGCACAAACAAATCAGAAGACATTTTTAAAAAACTTAAACTGAATTAACTTACAAAATATATATTAATGTATAACATGCACACATACTTAGGAAAAAAGGAAAAGTAGAAATTTTCCCATAATCAAAACTTTATTGAAAAACACACCAAAATAGGAGATCATTGTTGTATACTTACAAAATTAAATGTAATTACATTATCTTGGTAGATTAACTAGAATTACTGAACTGATAAGGCTTTCTGTGATATAACACAAATTCAGGAAGCTGTGTAGATCATTAGTGTTGCTTTCTTCTAAATGAACACCCTGCAATGGAATTACAAAGTATATTAAACACAAGTTTATTCTGTCTTTGGTATAGTTTTCTTTTCTTTTTTATTTATTTTTTAGGGAGAGAGAATGAAAGGGAGAGAAACATTAACCAGTTTCCTCTTACACACCCCCAACACAGGACCTGGCCTGCAACCCAGGCATGTGCCCTGACCAGGAATGAAACTGGTGACCTTTTGATGAATGGAACTGGTGACCTTTTGATTTTCAGGCCGGCACTCAATCGACTAAGCCACACCAGTCAAGGATCTTTGGTACAGTTTTAATGGCAAAAATTAAATACACTTTCATTTTAGAACTAGTACATTAATATTCATATATGGGTTATTTATCCTTTTATACCAGAAATTTGCTATAAAAAATCATTTATATTTTAATTTACTCTGATGTGACTATAACTGTTACTCCTGTTTCTCAAATGCTATAATAGTTTAAGACCATGAGCCTGAATTCATCAGTTAAAACTTTAATGCTGGCATAATATAAAGGTTTTAGAAATATTTCAAGTATACTGACTTCATACTCCTATCTTACTAGGTCATATCAAATAGATCTTATTTTGTTGTCAATCCATTTATAACTCTTCCATGGAATTCAAGATTCCCCAAAATGTCAAAACCAAATTAGAAATATCATATGGAATTCTAAATCTGTAATTTGTACTATGGAAAAATAATTATACATAATTATTTTTTTAGTTACTACACAAAGGTGAAAGAGGAATTAAAATTATATGTATAGACTTTTTAATTTTTAATTTTTTAATTTTAAGAGAGAGGGGGAGGGAAGAAGGGAGAGAAACATCAATGTGAGAGAGAAATATCTTGTACCCGCTCCTAACTGGGAGCTGAACCACAACCCAGGCACGTGCTATGACCAGGAATCCAAGCCAGCAGAGCCAGTGACCTTTGTGGAATGATACCCAGCCAACTAGGCCACACCAATCAGGGCAAAATTAGATTTTTATATTAACCATTAAGTTGTTACTCATAGATATCAAACCTCTAGCATTTAACATTTAAATGTACATATTATCTGTTACTTAGCAATGATAAAGACTGAAGTCTTACAATACATATGAAACAAAATACAAGAGAAGTTTTTGAATCTTACGTTAAAAAAAAATCCATGTCCTATTGTATGTAGTTATTCTTTTGCTTCGTCCTGATTTGTTTAATATTCCAAGTTAGGCAAACTAAGTGACTAAATACAACAGAATTAAGTATTCCAAACTAAGAAAAAATAATATTCAAAGGAATTCTTTGCAAGGTCAAGAGTACAGATTTATCCTAAACAGGGTACTCTTTAGTGAAAGAGTACACAATGAAAGGCAAAACTACTTTAGTAATCATGAATTTGAGATTTCTTTTAAACTAGTTTTTAGTAAAGATAGAGACATTAACAATCATAACAATCTCATCACTGAGTTAGAAAATGCCAAATGATATGTATACCTTCTGTGAGTCTAGCCTTTCCTCCTGTGGGCTGGCACAACACTGTTGAACAACCTACACAGAGAACCACCGTCTGAGCATGGCTGAAAACTGTGGTGATCTTGTAGCAACCTAAAAGGGGGGCAACGTTAGAAGTGAAAAGCAGAAGCACTTGTTCAACATGTTTCTAGTGAAGACCTTGTAAAATATTAAGTACTTAAGTGCTGTACTATAGCATGCCATATAAGTAACAAACTTTCCTAGCAGCCACAAAATTGTTAAGTATTATCAATTCAGCATGTAATCAATTATGTGAAGGGGTTAACAACCTGGTGCACATTTTACATTTAAAGAATATTTACTCCCTCTCTGCCTCTCTCTCTTCCCTCTCTCAAAAAATAATAAATCTTAAAAAAAAAAAAAAAAGAATATTTATTTCCATTTTCACTAGCCACCATCAGGTGTTCAGTAACCACGTTTATAGTTAATGGCCACCATACTGGGCAGCACAGCTTCTCAGTAGAGTCAACACACTTTTCATTGCATCATGAAAAAGAAATCTTATCAGCTTAAAGACTTAGTAGATCAAATGTCACAATCCCTTTGGAGCTCCATCTTCACCCCTCCCCAAAAGTTTCTACAGTGAACCTTATGAGAAGGTCCAATTCTGTTATCCCACTTCTACTCAATAGAGGGTCCTCCGGTACCAAATAAACACACCATACTATAGACATTTCCATTGAGAAAGAAATTAAATTTGGGATTTTACCTGGACATTTTACATCCATAAAATAAGAATTTGGACTTTGAACTAGCCGTTTCTTTTTATGTTTTTTCTTTTCCTCTTCCCAGGACGGATGTAGTAAATCTCTAGCCAACTGAATAAAAAAAGCATATTATTACTAATAGAATGAAACCATAATGCTGGCAAGTTTAACCATAAGTGAAATATACATGCAAAAATAAGTCATACTCAGCAGAGACAACAGTTCAGGTGTTATTTTTTAAAGCTTAACTTTCATCAATACTTTTTATAATGTTTTTATAAAACATTATTGTCAGCCCCGATAAAGGGGCTGACAATCAGGAAACATATGGTACGTTTAACCCCGTTCTTCTTGAATCAACTGAGTAACAGTCCCAAATAAAAACAAAACTGTGGTACTAAGGATGAACGTGACCTCCATCCTGGACCCGCTGAGTAGAAATTGCTAAAGCAGACCGTGATTTGTGCCCCTGCGTAGTCAGCATTTGATCTGACAGGTGCTCAGTGTGGCTGACAAGTGACCGTCCATGATGGCGTTCACGTGTAACACCACTGAGAAGTCAGTTTTAAAAAAGTAAACAAGTGAAAAATCGCTTCCAGAAGGGGGAGAACCACAAAATTCACGGAGAGCCAAAAACACCTTAAAGATCACAGCCTCGTGAGCGCCCACCAAAAACCCAGATGGGTAAGTTCCTGGGGAAGCTGTCCCCTCCTAGCCATGGACTCTAGTTCGCAGCTCAGGACAGCCCCAGATCTCCCTACTCCACCCACGCCATTGCAGGGCCGGACAGCAGCGCAGCCGGCGCCAAGTCCCAACAAGTCCGCCACGCGCCAAAGAGCTACGTGATCGCAGCCTTGTCACCAGGTTCCGTTGGGAGACCCGTGGTCCCGGGAAGCCAACCCGCCCCTGGTCCGCAGACAGACTGAGAAGCCTGAAACAAGTCTGAAAGTGAACTCACAGGCATGTTGATCCTTTCGCAAAGCCACCCCTTCAAGCTCTTTAAGGCAACACCCTCGGTGAACAGCACGCGCTGAGGCTCTGGGCATCAACTTCCGGGATAGAGGAGGCTGGGAGAGGAGGAGCGCAGCGGTGGGGAGGGCGAGCTAGCCGCTCTAGCCGCTCCTCTCGGTGGTGGGGGTTATGGCTCCAGCCAGGTCTACAGGTGCTCGGTGGAGGGTTGCTTTGAGAGTCGTGCCAATCTGAGGGCTCTGACTCCGCGGACCCCGCGAACTTGGCTCCATGGCTGGGGCCGTTGACTGTAGGGTTCCACCCTGGACCAGCGACACTCAGAGCCAGGCTCTTGCCGTGGTGTGTGCCCGGCTGGGAAGCCGCCATTGCGGAGCCCTGCCGGCCAAGCCAGCCTGGCCCGCTGTGCCGCTAGACAGCCTCCGCTGTCAAGGCCTCAGCTTTCCTTTCACTTAGCCACTGTCCTTTGTTCTTTTGTGTAACATGTGCCAGGGAGCGTATGGAAGACGCACCTATAGTTGTACATCCAGGCTTTCGAGGCACTGCTTATTAAGTTCTCTGTGGGATGAAGCTGTGCGTTGGGTTTGCAAGTTGCCCTAACAAAGTTTTTAAGAAGCATGGATTCGCTACCATGCTTAGCTCACTGCCAGGCTCCTTCCTGTCCTCTCGAGAGAACAGGAACTTGGCAGAAGGGACAACTCGGGCCTGAATAAAACGATGTGTCACGGATATGAAATATTTTTGACAAGAACAAGCTTGAGAGATGAGTGTGAGGAAATGTGATCAAAAGTTAAGAAACCAGGGGGATGCTTGATCGGTAAATTGTCCTTGATAGACCTTTTTAATCGCCTGTTTTGTTTGCAAATACATTTTGGAAAATTTAGAAAAATAAAATTACCATGCAGAGAAACATTTTTAACATTTTGACTTATGTCGTTCCACACTTTTATTCACTTACAGATTTGTTTTGGGTTTTGTTTAACATAATTTGTATCATCTTGTGCATATTGCTTTTTAGACTTCATTTTTCCCCAACTTAGTGTATAATGAACATTTTCCATGTCCCTATGTCCCTACATATTTTCCTAATTATGATTTTTAATGAGCAGATCGTATTAATCATGTGAGTATATATCCTTTCATCCATAGGCTAAATTGGAGTTAGGTTTGGGTTTTAAAATATTTAATGTTTTAAGTATTAATAAACATTACAGCCCTGGCTGGTAGCACAGTGGATAAGGTACTGGCCTGCGAACCCAAAGGTCGATATGTCAATTCCCAGCCAGGGTACACAACCAGGTTGCAAGCCAGGTCTCCAACCAGCTCTGTGGCTGGAGGCAGGTGAAAGGCAACCACACATTGATGTTTCTCTCCCTCTCTGCCTCTCCCTCTCTTTCTGGAAATAATAAATACAATTAAATAAATAAACATTACATATTTTCAGATGGATAAGTATATAGGATAATAAAATTGTGTAGGCAGAATAATATTCCCCAAAGACTTCAGTGTCCTAATTCCCAGGACCTGTAGTTACATGGCAAATTGACTTAAGGTTACTAATTAGGTGACTTTAAACCAGGAACAATATCCTGGGTTATCTGGGTAGGCCCAACGTAATCACAAGGGTTCTTAAAAGTGGAAGAAACTCACAGAAAAGGAGAAATATCAAAGAAACAGATGTACTGATGGAAAGGCCATTTATGTTGCTTGCTTTGAAGATGGAAGCAGGGCCATGAGCCAAGGAATCTTCTGGACAGCCTCCAGAAGTTAGAAAAGGCCAGGAAATGGACTCTCCTCTAGACCCTCCATTTTAAGAGTGAGACCCGGGTTGGTCTGAACTAGAGAACTGTAAAATAACACATTTGCTTTGTCTAAAACCACAAACTTTATGGTAATTTGTTACAGCAGCAATAGAAAACTAATACAATAAGGAAGACCCATGTACCTACCACCCAATTCTGTCAACCTTAACAGTCAATACTCCCAACCCCCAATTTTTCACTATTGAAATAATACTGTAGTAAACATTCTTGTAGATAAGTATTTGTGCATATCCTTGATTATTTCCTTAGGATTAAGTTCTAGAGGAGAAATTGCTCAAAGTTATGTACATTTTAAGGTTTATAATATAAACTACCAAATTATCCTCTAGGAAAGTCAACCAATTTACATTCCACATGGATATGTTTGAAGATTCCCCTTTTTTGCACCCTTGACAATATTAAATATTATGTTTTTCCCTTTCTCAGTCAACAGAGAAAAATGATATGGTATTTTGTTATATTTCACTGTTGTATTAATGAATGCTTTCCGTATGCTTATTGCTCATTATATTAGCACCTTTCTGTTGGGATGATCATTTATTGTATCCTTATGTGTTCTTCTATATACCAAATATTTTCTTAACTTGTTTTCTATTTTATCCTATTAATTTGGGGGGGGGTGATTTAAAAATCATACAGTAAATTTTAATTGTATATATTAATTGTACAATGCAGGCATACCTGCATCTTGCTTTATTGTTTATTACCTGTGTCACATGATTTGCAAATGGAAGGCAAGATCTTCCTCTAGTAAAAGGATACATTTCTCCTTAGTACTATACTTGCTTTTTTACAGTGGCATGGAGCCAAACCAGACCTGTGTGTTTTTCTTTTTCTAAGATTTATTTATTTATTATTTTTATTTATTTTATTTTTTTTAATTTTTTTTACAAGAAAGAAGCCAAAACAAAGTTTATTTTGTATAATTTACAAGCAGTTTTGTGACAGAAAGCAAGGCAGACTCAGAGCAGTTGCTTTCTACTCGGTGCTTTGTGTAAGTCACTTTAATTATAACAGTGATGTGGGCACAGCCACTTCCTAAATACACACTGATCTCTAGCCCCTTAGCTTGGCAAAACTCACCGTGAACTCTTCACTGATGTCAGTTGCCATAACCTTGGTCAACAAGACAGAATGTGAGTCTTTGCCCTTTTGGGTTGTAAACACCTTTTCTAGGAAGTATCCTTTTTCCCACGTGCTTCAAAACAAGGGAGAGACTTTTATATAAAAGCAATAAATGTCTTCAACTACTTGAGGTGAGTGTGACCATATCTTAAATCTGCATAGCCTCTTGTGTACCACCTAGAGTGTATCCTTAAATATGGTTGGTTTGGGGCACCAAGGTCAGCTTTTTGTGGCCTCATCCATTTCCCTTATTTGAATTCTCTTGTCTCTCCAGCTCTTTGGTGAAATAAACAAAACTTCCCAGTGCCCCAGACATTCTCTATAAAAATGACAATTCTCCCCGCCCCAGGGAGCTCTTGAGCCAAAAGCTGCAGAGATTCTATTCTCCAAGGTTCTCAAAACTTTCTAGGAACTGGTCCAGGTCACCTGAGGTTCTCATGCAAATAATCCCAGGATATGTCATTTAGCTAGCAATGCCATGATTACCAAGTAATCATTTGTACAATGGTCTGATCACCTCTGAGTTACCAAACAGAAACTCACAATAAAAACTACTATGCCTATAGGACCAACAGCCTTGTTC